>JAADVR010000216.1:0-45076 GCA_023335855.1 Pythium scleroteichum
CCCCCCCCCCCCCCCCCCCCAAATCGTGCAAATGTACCCATTCGCTTTTGGCGGATTCAGGCATCCACTAGCGAGAGTGCAGGTTTAAACCCGTCCCTTAACAGTTGCTTTCGGGGTTCGAAAGTGATTGGTTTGCGACCTCCCGCCTTGTCACTGTACCATGTCCCATTGTATCTGCCCCTGTGTGGCCCGGAATAAAGCTTGTCCACGATGCGGTAGACCTTCCATCTACCCTGAGAGCTAGGGCCATATCTCGCGTCCATAGGTGGTGGAATCGGTGTTGCTGCGATGTGGGCAGGTGGAATGGGCAGTCGCTCTGGCACGGTGAGGATGAAGTGAGGGGAGTGCTCCGACTGCACCATCGTGACTGTGTGGGTGGACGCAATGTCGCCAATTCCAGTCCGGTCACACAGAATAAAAAGACCGAATGCTTCGACCCGCGAGCACAGGTTTCGAGAGGGATGGAGCTTAAGGCTTCAGCAGAGGAACTTGGTGTGGCCACTACTCTCGACTTGTGGAGCATCTGAGGAAGCGGACGACATTCTTCCTGGGCAGAACTGTAAGGCTATCGCTCCTTTTTGCCGTTCTGCTGCTGAAAAGTGGGGCTCGTGTAGCCACGAGAGGCCAGAGGGCATCGATTGGTAGACCGCCATTGCTGATCGGCCACCACACGGCGTTCTCGCGCGAGATTACAGTGTGGTGGCGGGTTCCACAGTAGATAGCAGGTCCGACGCAGAAAAGCCACTGGGAAAAGAAAGTCGAACGGAACAACGGAGGGAAGGTTCACAAAATTTGTGAATCTTCCCTGTTATTTTTCATTTTTTTTACTGCTGCCTCATTTAATGAGGCAGCAGTAAAAAAAGGCGAAGACGGGGGTGAGCAAGCAGCAACCGAGACGCTCCTTGAGACCAGAACACGAGTTCAAAGCGAAAGAACGGACAGGGATGTGGTCCATGGAGGGTGGTCAAGTGCCGAACACGGCGGCACAGTGGCATCGCCCGAATTATTAGGGGGGCATTCAAGTTCGGGTGGTGAGATATCGAGAAGACCAATTCTTACAACGCGGTAGACAGAAGCTCGATGTGTAGAGGATGCAGCTACCCTGCCAAGACAAACTCCAGCAGGAGTGTTCTTCGCCAAGACTGAAACACGTCAGGGCGGTACGAGACCGAAATCGACGTTGAGATTCTCTGGTGTCCCACTGAGGGACGACGTCAATGGATGACACTAGAAGAGTACGAGATGCTATGAATTTCCGCCTTTGACGTCAAGGACGACGTCGATCAAAGGCCAGGGGAGTGATGCACGATCCCGAGGCAGACCAGGTCTAGGACTGAATACTAGCTTACGTTTTCCCGGTTTGTGTGAGTTTGGGACTCTGACCGTGCCGCTAGGGGTGATTCCGGTCCCCTTACGTGCGTGGAGCAGGTCTACTGTACGAAAAGGGTCTGAAGTTGGTCGGACTGGCCAACTGTCGCGACTGTGGCCCAGAATCACGTGGATTCGATTCAGGAACGGGGTTCACCGGTGTTTGGTCCGCCGTTGGCAGCGTTCACCGGCTAGTGGCTCGTTGTCAAAATCAGTCCCCCAGGCGAGAGTGCTTGAGGACGCTCAAGGACAGCTGAAGCGTATTTCCAGCTCGGTGTAGCGTCCATCACTGTGGTCGAATCTCAGCCAGGGTCTGTATTCAAAAGGTGCGCGGGACAAGATTGGTATGGACCGCCCCGACTATTGGAGTGTACCATTCTACGGGGCTCGACAGGTGCTTTCGGCGTCGGAGCGTTCCCCAACTCGACGGACGCGCGGCGGCATCACTGCAGCAGAAAAAAAGAGTAGATTGTGTGAGGAGGAGGCCCGCTGAGTCGATCCCAAAAGGTCGAAATGCGAGCATCGATTGGGCAGGATCTTAGATTTCGACTGCGATTGGTGGAGGGATCAATTCTTTTGAAAGAAATAATTGATTACCGACAAAGTCAAAGTTGACCACCACTCCAAACAAAAGATGCGGATTTGTATTGGTGGAAATAATCTAGAGTGTGTTTCGTGCGAATATAGTGTGGGTAGTGAGATGTGTTGGTGAATCGTTTATTCTTCGTTAACCGAGGTGTTGTCGCTGCCGAAATCTTCTGATGGAGATGACTCCACTTGGTTGGTCTGAGCAATAATCACCAGCAACATTGGATGGGGAGTTGGGAAGACGCCGTTGAGCTCACGATTAAACCTTTTGAGCGGATTGTTTGTGCGTGCGACGAGGCTTCTGGCAAGCCCGAAGATTCGATAGCTTTGATTCATACGTGACGATCCAAGTGCGATGAAAGTACTACCAGAACGCGTTCCATTTTGTGGTGAAGTAGCCGATTCTGGATCTGGCACAGCCCTATCGGATATGCCTCCTCACCATACACCTCGATGTGGTTCGATGTGGCCGGGGTTGGTCACTGTGAGCATGTCGAGAACACCTCGTGTCATTGCAATGGCCGTTGCCTGAGCCAGCGTACGCAGCTCGCGCAACTTCCGCTGAAGCACGAGCTTGAAGTGGAAGAGACAACTGATCACCTCGGCGTTCGGGAACTGCGTGCTGATGGCTGAGATGAGGCCCATCTCAAAGTCACACTTAACCTCAGATGGATTGATCTGCTGGTCTGTGGCTCGCGTGACCTAACGCAGGAAGTCTCAATAGGTGTCGGCCAAACGATTAGTCGTAAGCTAGAAGAATGCGGGCAAGAACAGTCCTGAAGCTGGATCGTGAACCATGATGACGACACACTGAACAAATCCACGCGGAACGCACCGAAACGTCCCGTCGACGAAGAGAGTCACGTTGTGGTATTGAGTCAGGTTGACAAGAGTCGGATGACCCCAGATGATGATGCGTTGAGGTGGGCGCGAGAGTTGGGCGCTTGGGATCGAATGAATCACGAGGAGAAACGGCATGCTGGACCCAAGTACACACGAGTGTTGCGGTAGCTCGACAACTGCGATGATGTGTCCACCAACGTTTCGCGTCTGGATGTAGTATACACGATTGTTCACCTGGTTCTCGTTCAATCCTTGCATGACAGCACCTTGATTCTGGTGGAATTGACTCTGAACGGCTGTCGAAATTGTACTGGCTGGGAGTGTGAGATTCAAAAATTCAATCCCATCCACGATTCCTGTCATGGCCTCTGTACCATCCCCCAGCAGGTCGATCTGGAGGCCTCTACATGCGTGAGGGCGAGTG
This sequence comes from Pythium scleroteichum, assembly GCA_023335855.1. Lineage (NCBI taxonomy): Eukaryota > Oomycota > Peronosporomycetes > Pythiales > Pythiaceae > Pythium > Pythium scleroteichum. The sequence continues at coordinate 3,224 of JAADVR010000216.1, forward strand.
ACTGCTTACCCCATCGTCGCGATCGTGAACTCCACCCTCCCACCGCATCCAGTGCTACATGAACGACCTCATCGATAGGCAATTCGAAATCTGGTCTGCCACGCTTGGGTGTACTGGTAGAGCAGCGCGACGACTCCAGCCAGACGGTCTGCATGCTCGGTGGCAATCGGCGTGAGCTGGCTATATTCTTTGCGGAGGTCTCCTATTGTGTTTGGCGCACTTGACGTTGGCTTCCGTGTCGCAAAGTTGGATCTGGGGCGAGGAAATCTGATAGTGGGCATATGCTCGGTGGCGCTTCTCAGCTCCGACAAAGTGGGTCAAATGTGTTGAATGCATAAGCCCATAGTGCTCATCTCGCTTCTTTGAGGTCCCAACTTGTGGTCGCAGTCATAGATATCTTTATCCGGCATCCAACGATCGCACGCGAATGATCCCACAGTAACATTCAGCAGCTTTGTGCGAGGAAGAAAATGCCAACACTACTGCCCAGGATTCGTTAGAACCTAACCGCAGCGTGTACTAAGTTGCGACCAGGATTTGACCATGTCCAAAAGAAAGAAAAAGAGGTGGAAAAGTTCCTCTTAAACCCGGTTTGAAGAATTCCCTCATCCCCGGAACTCTACCGTCCAATACCGCGCCTGTTTGAGTCCTGCAACCAGTATTGGCCTGCATTATGGGCGCGACGCTTCTGTCGAAGTGACGCGACTAGGAGTGAGACAGGAACCCGCCAGGAACAACTGTGGAGTGTCGTTGAAGACGAACTGTAGTGGGAAGGTGCGTCCGTTGCGCGTCGTTTCATGTCTAAAACCATGGAGGAAATCGCACTTAATCGGAGTCTCACGCCGTTCCCGTTCATTCCGACTGCCAGAGACTCGAGATCAAGACACATCCGACAGGTAAATGGCTTTGTGGCGTGCGCCGTCTTTGCGGCGAGCGCCGCGAATGTTCTGGTCGATACTCATCGGATCCTAGTTGTCTAGAATGGAAGCGTTTGGTCGTGTTGAGCCGATTCGGGCCCCGGGTGTCGCGACGGTCATTGTGGGAACCGATCGCCCTCCGAACGCAGAAACAAACCGCTCTCCGGCCACTCCGAGTCGGCGTAGTCCTCGCCAAAACGCTGGGTACGTCGCCTTTGGTACACTGTGAATCCTGGTCGATAATGGTCTAATCCTGACTGCACAGATTGGGAGTAAGCGATGATATCGCGTCACCTGCGACAGTAACGACAAATGCAGTCACCGCCCACTCTCCGACTACTCCATCTCGACGCAGTCCGCCCATTGAAGCTCTTTAAAACCAGCTACCTACCGCTCGGCAGCTGGAACGAATCGAAACAGAGGAGGCGTTCACCCGTCGCGTCTCTCCGCGAGTGGCAGGAGCAACGACAGTACCTCCGTCGTCAGCTGCGCCACAAACGCACTCTGTCTCCTGTGCGATTCGTGAGCGCGGCAGCAAGCGCCGGTCTGAGAGGCAGCTGACGACTGTCGAGACGGCCGCCTGGAACCTTCGTCGGACATCGCAGCTGCAGACGATTGACGCGATGACCGTCTTGTCCCGGGCTCGGACGATGAGTCGGCAACTATAGCTTCTACTTCGAGGTTCTTCATCGGTAGTTTTTCGGCACACGAGGGCAGCAGCGCTGGCGGCAAGACGAAGAATACATCCTGGTTCAGCGTCGGATCAGGGAGCCGCTTGTACTTTACACCACGTGCCTTCACATCGTGCTGCCGCTCGTGGATGCCGGATAGACTCTCCTGTGTTTCGCGCAGGCTGGGCATCTCTGCCTCGAGCGCCAACTACCTGTTGCATCGTGAGTTCCCCGCGAAGAAGTCGACCCCGCTCGAAGGCATTCAAGCGAGCCCGATCTTGGCGCTGAACAGCTAGTTCCGCAGCTTTGACCTTCTTCGGGCAGCCCGTCTTTTTCGCTTTCTGGTTCACCTTTATTCGCAACTTCGTATCGCTCTCTGAACCACTCGCATGGCTTGAATCGTCATTTGTTTCGCTGCCCATCTCCGCGTCGACAGCAGAATGCTTGGACCCGCTGATTGACGCACTTTTTTTGTTTTCAACATCAACATATCAGTGAGCACACACCAGTTCCCATACAGGATCACAACCAGGATTGAACTGGATCAATCTTACCGTGCTCGGAGTACAGCTCTTGCTCACCTTGAACGTCGTTACACACGAGTGGAATCGGCTTGGCCATGCGCAGAGTGTCTAGACATGGTACAGGAATGTCGCCGACCTCCGCAGAGTAAAGTCTGTTCGCATGTGAGGGTTGGAAGGGCTCCTGAGATGTGGATGTCGTGGACTCAGCATTGCAAGAGCCCGCCAAGATTCTAATACGCTTGCGTTGGCGCACGTTCCTGAACTGAGCCAACAAAAAACTCGACAAGGGCCATGAACTCTTTTGGATCTTCAATGTCCAATAGTTCATTGCAGATGGGCTTCAACACTAGCATGGCTTCATTGAACCACGCCCGAGGCGTGGAGAGTTCAGCATTTCGCAACACCACATCCACCGAATCACTAGTAGGGATGCCACGATTGAACTTGAAGGTTTGTACAGGAACTGGTGTCGTTGCTGCTCGCTGCCATCTGAAAACCAAACAAACACAGTTAGTAATCCTGGTCATGCTGGACGGAACTTACCGCACGTCGATGGCTCTCAGAGGGATGACTCGCTGATCTCTCGACCGCCGCCACGCCATACCATGTCGACATGGAAGTCTCATGCTCTTGGAGAATTCGCAATCGCAGTCCAGTCCGTAGTGTCGACAACGTGGTCATGGTGGTTGCCCTTTACCAGAACAAAGCGATCTGCTTCGACATGGTCGAACGTGCCGTCTTCGAACTTGTTCAGAGCTGCGGTGCACTGACCGAGAATGGCTTCGGCAACAAAGGGCGCTAAGCAAAGCAGCACTCCCTCCATATCTTCATCGTAGTTAGCGTTGTGGTATCGACCCACCCGCGTAGTAGCGAACTGGTAGTCCTTCTCACACCGTCTTACTGAGCTTAGAAGAGCTTCGAAGCAGTCGGTAAGACTGCTGTTCTCGTCAACCCCTTCCTTGAACTTTCCGAACCAACTTTTCAGCCGGTTGTTTGTGTGGTTTCGAAAGTGCGGAACACATTTCTGGGCACGAGAACCAGTTGTCGTGGACATAATCGGCAAAAGTCGAGAACAACAGACGCTGGCAGCTGAGCAGAAACGCGGCACGATTGTCTACATAGTCAACTTCACTTACCGAGTAGACCAGATTGTGGCAAAGGTGGTCGATGGTGGTGTATCACCCTTCGTAAACTTCCCAAACTCTGGCTTGTGCGCCGCAAGCTGCAGATACTTGACTGCATGGAAGTGGCATAGCAAAATGACGACTTCCTCACCGAACATTCGCTTGAGAACTCGGACCTCGTTGAGGTCTTTGTCGACGACGATCACACGCACAAGTTTCCACGACTCTGGGTTAGAGCGCTTGAGGTGCAAGAGTGCGCGTTCCATATGCCAGTCGCCGTTTGTCTCCAAAAGGGACTGCTGCACCACTTGGCCTGAGCCATACTCGTCCATAACCATAAACGTACACAACTGGTAGTTGAATCTGGTCCATAGAGCTTGATTAGATCTATCCTGTTGTATGTAGTCACGGCCTGCTCGCGTTTGGACTCACCTGTTCGTTTTATGTGTGCAGTCGACCAGCATTAGCTCACCAAAGCGCGCGAACATGTTGCGCATGTGGCTTGTAGTCACTGAAATTACCCCCGTCTCTCCACATTCATTCTCGTCCACCGTAAGGACTCCGTCTGGGTTTTCCTTGACGAACGTTCCGATAGCGCTGGCGAGTGCGTCGTCTTCTTCACGATGAGTTGCGCGGGATTGCTGCTGACGAAGTTATCGGTGTCAGTCTTGAACACGTTCTGCCCCATATCCTGCATCCGGCTGTAAATCACAGCACGCCGAACCCAGTCCTTCACCATTTCTCCGGCACGAGCGCCAGCAGCTGGATCATACAAGCCGCGCGCGACCGGGTACGTTCCATAACTGTCCTCTCCGACCGCATGGTTGTGGAGCCACACTGTGGGAGTCGCCATCAAGACCCATCCCTGCGTCTTGGACAGGGTCCACTGTACCCGAAACCGGAATGGGCACTCGGTGTAGCAGATAAAGCGCCGCGGTCGCATGCCTCTGCCTCGGTTCTTTGGCTTGGGCCCGTGGATGCACTTGTACACTCATGCGTACGGGTTGAGTTGGAATCAATAAGCGGTTGGGATGTCTTCGCCTTGGATATTCGCCGGTCCTTCTCATCTACACTCATCACCTCGAAGATGACGATCACTTGGTGCGTTTCTTGCGAATACGCTGCCAAACACTCCTTGAAAGCTTCCCAATCACGGTGGATCTTGACCATCGCAGGAACTCGCACCGGCGTGGGAGATAGCCCCACCAGGAGCTCGCCTCGGCTGGGAGCACCTTCAACATCTTCTTCATCGTCGTCTTCCTCTTCCTCAGTCGCCTCCTCTTCTTCGTCTTCGCCGTCTTCGTCAGCTTACATGTCTTCGTCCTGGTCTGCATCCTGGTCGCTTCCTTCACCATCGCACCCCTCTCCTCGCACTTCTACATGCGGAGACGCCTGGTACCTGACGACCGTCTCCGGTAGTTCCCACTGGTGTGGAAGTTGTGATGAAGTGCGTTTGCCTTTTGGATCACTCACTTAGTTCCTGGGTCTGCTGGGTTGCTTGACCCAGGAAGTTGGTGAGGAAAAGGATGATAGACCAGGTATGGAATCGTTTTTTACGATTTTTTCGGATTCAAAACAAACAAAACGTTTGAATGTTGTGAAAAGCCCAGGTCCTGGTTCGTGCCTCGCGTTTGTGTATCCTTTTGCAGCGGTTCTTTTGAGCTTAAGTAAAGGGGAGTTACGTCCACACTGGAGCGCTCCACCTAGCCAGCCCGTTCTTCGTATCAGAGATACTACTCGAATTCACAGATAATAAACAACACACGGCGGGGCCAAGACGGAGGATCCTCCTCGATCTACTGGCTTCCCAGACCCGGGACGGACATATCGATACCGGGCAACAAGCGCAAACAACCTCAACCAATGTGAAATACACTGGCTTCCCAGCACAGATATGAAGTGCCTTAGACCCAGAGTCCTCAGCAGGAACTCGAAGAGGGTTGACTCCTCCTCTCACACACGCCACCCAAACCCAGACACCCAAGGACCCAGGACCAATCGGCCAGACTCACGTGCAGACTACTGTGGGCGTCTCACACACACGTAGGCTTACCTTGACACGCGTCCTCCCGGCGTTCTCTGAGAAGGAGGCCAGGGACTTGAGCGGTTGATGGCGAAAAGCGAAGTCTTTTGAAAAGGGGGCCACGCGGCCACCCCTGGAGAGTCGGTGGAATATCGGTTCTCTTATTCTACCTACTTCTGTGACATAGGATACTGACATACCTACTTCTGATTACCCGGGAAGACAGGCCTGAGTCCTAGGTCTTGACTCACCCCGGGTCCTGGCCCCAGGTCCCGGCCCAACAGCCATCCCGGCTTTCTGGGTCTCCGTAACCCACCGCCCGGGTACACGGTACCTGGGATACGACACGTGTCAGATTCTTTCAAGTCCTGGCTACCTAAGCTAGGGTATCTGGGAACGGGCGGTGTGGGACCCGACCTTGTCGGAGCGGGGCACTTTATCTCAAAGTTGTCTCTATTCCGAAGCTCGGGATGTTCTCACAAGCTCAGATCGAACTGATGCGCATCGTGGAGAGTCTCCAAAACGTGTGTGAGAGCGGCGAGAAGTTTGTGATCTGGTTGAATCAAGCTGTCGCCTCCTGTGTTCCAGCTGCTCTTCAAGGTGATGCCATAGCTATTGCAGAAGAACTTGCGGCCGTGTACCCCAAGGCCCATCTGCCAGGGCTTCGGAAGATGCCTGAGTACACCTACGCCTCACTATATTGTCTTCAACCTCCCGCGTGGCTCAATGGCGGTATCATTCAAGCCTTTTGCGAGCGGCTGTCGAACGAACATAGGAATGTACTGTGCGGTGGGTTGGTCAAGCACACCAAGAGACAGTTCTTTCCCACACCGGCCACAGTGATTTCGCACCTTCGACTTGTTGGCATCTCAGTGATCGTGCTCCCAGTGAACTTCGGGAACTACCACTGGACAGGAGTCTACATCAACATGGACAGGAAGGAAGTTTACTTCTACGACTCGTTAAACTTACGATCGATCCACAAGTAGCTACAAGAATTCGCGGTTGCACTGATAGACGCTGAAGACTCCCAATTTGCTGACTACACTGCTGTCGACGTGAACACGTCTGTTCAGCAAGACGGGCACAGCTGCGGGCTTTTTGTCTGCCTGAAATTTTGGCGGAAGGTCGACTCTACTGTCTCGAAGGACATGTCTCCGGCTGGCTAGACTACATGCCGGCTGGAGGTGCTCTACTACGTGTTGCGTGTGGCCAAGATCAAGAAGAACTAAGAAGCAGTTTTTGTTCACAAATAAAGTCACCTGCTCCAACATTGTTACCGCTTAATCGCATTTCTTTCTTCGGATAGACTATCGCGTAAAGAGTCCATTTAGCATGGAGACGAACAACTTGCTCCTCGACTTCACGCGCTTTCGCTGTCGATGATGGGCCAAAGACGCGCCAGAGCTGCACCAAGATTGCCCAGGGCTGCCCAGGACTGACCCAGGGACTACCTTTCTTGCTCCTCTACGCTTCAACAGACTGTACGGGATGTAGCATATCCCTATGCCGTCCCCTAGACACCACATTAGTCACAGTCACACACTGGGTGGAGAGCGATAAGGGTACGAACCGTTAGCATCACGGCGACTGCGCTCACAGCGGCCGCGAGGTTTCTTCGGCCCAGCATACTGCCGGCGACGAGCGCGCCCGTGTCGTAGAGCCAGGGCGCACGCAAGTCTGAGCACCTGGTGGCCGAGTCCGAACCGCGGGGCGTCGCCCAGCAAAAATGGCGTGGCCGAAGCCGCTCACGAGGCACACGAGCGTGAGCATGTCGAGCAGGGCGGCGCGGTCTTCACCGCCACGTTGGCGCCACCTGAAGGTTCGCTCACCGCAACCCGCCCTGCGCTCCCACGTTCCCTCGCGACCTGGGCGCTCGCGCCGACGCAGCGAATTCGGGGCGCAGCGCGGCTCTGGGACTTGCGGCGCGGCGCTTAGGCTCTGCGGAATTCGGTTTGGAAGTGTTCGGCGAGAAACTGAGGGGTAGAAGTTGAATTGGTCGTGATTCACGACGCTGAATCGACAATGGTTCAAGTGTGCACCGCCACACCAATCAACGTTTGAAAGCTACCGACCACGTCCTCAAAATTTCCAAAACTTTCCTTTCCAGCTGTTTCGAAAAACGAATATTTCCATAAATTACACCATGTTTGCCATTTCTCAAAACCTAAATCGTAACGGTTCGGACAAATTCGGACAGATTTGGACAATCTGATTAAGAATTAACCTATAGTAGTGTGGACCACACAAAAAACGGACGAGATGAGTGACTCACGCCCGAGCGCTCCCTCGGCAAGCTCGGTCGCCATGCGCTAGAGCGCTTCGTACCGCCGCCCTCCGCTTCGCTGCGGGGGCGGGCAAATAGATAGCACGATCTGGCCGTCGGCATGTTCATCGAGTGCATGTTCACCTTGTGCATGTTTAGGATGTTTAAGTCTATACAAGGAGTGTCCTAGCGTAAGACTCGGACATTGGTTCGGACAGCCTCAAACTACTGGTTTAGTATCGCATCAGTCTCAGGATCAGCTGTCCGAATAGTCATTTATATCTGCTGTACAATTCCTGATTAACACTAAATCACCGAGTCAACCGAAGATTTCCCCCTTCCACGATTCTCCCATACTGAAAGCAAGTCAAGATATGACCACCATTCCGAGTTGGAGTTACTACATTAGCTGTATCTGAAGAACGAATAAAAATGACGGAACACCATTGATTTGAGATTGCGCACTGTACGCAATTTTCCCAGGCTGATTGTTTTTACATTACCATCTGCCACATGTCGGGAGAAAAGCGAGGAAAATGACAGAGGTTGGTCGGATTCCCAACTGTTCTCTCTATTATGATATATTTTATATTATAGAATAATACATACAGACAGCAAGTAATGGTGGATAGGACAAGCACCAGGAGAGTGGTACAATCTATAGTTTCATGACATCCCTCCCAATTTTGACGTCACGAACCGAAGGCGCATTTTGGCCAATGCAAGTGCTTCTTTCGTGCCTCCTGAGAACATGATTGGAATAACTAGTTGTCAAATTTTCGTTTCCGTAGGCCAAACAGAGATAGTTTTAGAAATCAATGAAGATTTACCGACCACCCCCAAAACAGCTTCGGTTGACTCGGAGATTTAGTTTTAAATCAGGAATTATAAAGAACATACAGCCTAAGACTAAATTTTAGTCTTAGGGTGTACATGTTCTTGTAGTCCTGGGCAGTAATACTGTCCAGAAGAGAACTATCCATCCAACTTGAACCTCCAAGTACCCGTTTATATCCGAGGGGACGAAGACCCAAACAACTGACGCGTACCCGGTATCCGATCCCGAGATAGAAGTTCAATAAGCATAGAATGCTGAAGATAGGGGTTCAACTTTGCAAAAGGCGTGCTAATGTTCTCAGGCTTGTGTTAACTTTTTTCGGGTCGGGTACGGGTCAGCCGGTGAGACTATCCCCTTGTGTGCTGAACAAGCCTGCGCTCTCCTTGGCACCAACGGTATACAAGCAACTTGAACATGCAAAATGCCTAGAGAGTAAATCTTGCAAGATCTGACCTGGTTGCTTAGCACCCACGCGTAATCACGGCGGACGAGGCGCCAACCCCACGGATTCGGCCAGATTTCCAACGTTCCGCAATCCGAGCAGGATTCAGATCTTCGGTAAGGCAGAAAATGGACCGGCGTGGGACCCACGTGGGGCTGGATGGTGTAACTAGTATTTATTGTACACGGCCACCCGCGGTCTGGACTGGAGTGCACCTCCGATCGCGACAGCATGGATGGCTTCGCAATCTGTTGGGACCACTAGACGTTCTGCCTCGGCTCGAAGCGCCGCTTCTCCAGCAGCCGGAAAGCCAGCTTCTGCGTTTCCTTCATCTCCTGGATATCCGTGAGACCTGCTTTCGCACACGACCGCGAGGCAGCCGACTGTGCTCCTTGATGACGCTGGGCATAATTTACGGGACAAACTCTGTGAAAACAATGCTGCTCTGTAGGTGCAATGGGTTGACCAGCGGCTCAACGCGCTGTTTATGCATTTGGGCCCCTTTTGAGCCACACGATCAATACCCTTGTGCCCGTCGTCTGACTTTTTTTTACTATTTAGTCGTGTCAGGTTTTGTATTGGCAAGATTGAGCGAGACTCCAGCAGCGCTGCATGAAGCTGCACTTGAGGAAGGATTCGTTGATGAAATCGCTCTCCGAGTTGAGAGTCGCTGTGATGACCGATGATAACGGACTTGCAGTAGTAACCGAGGCTATCTCCCAGCGTGGACGCTCGAATCGAGCTGCGCTATAGGCGCGTGGGAGCTTTGGCGAAGCCACTCTTCTCGGATGCGCACAGTAGGACGATCACCTGGTCAAGGTAGTGCAGCGAACTATCGATGAGCTTGCCCTCAGTGCGTATCACTGGTAGCATTGAGTATGCAATCCGCGGTGAGTTTTAGGTGGAGCTAGGACGTCAAGGTCACCTCCGCGATTGGCGCGAGCACAACATGAAGACGGAGTGGGGCGGCAATAAGGCTAGGCTCATCGGCGTATAGCTTATTACTCAGTTCATGTAACCCATGATGAAATCGCCCTGGGCATCATCTTGCGATACGGCTGGTACACGCGAGGTTCGCGAAGTACGTCCCAGAGTGGGTTGTAAACGTCTTCATTGTATACCTTGAAATTTGCGACGTCGCACACATACCACACGGTGTCGCTTTCGATCCGGACTGAGTTGTAGCGGAAAGTTTGTTAATGAAGATAAGCAAAACTTAAGCTCGCCCCTCGTAGACCTCCTACCTCTTACCCTACATGCAGTCGAGCCGGGCTCGTGCCACCTTGGAACTCACCATCACGCCGAGTTATTGATACCTCCCAAGACCACGCGCCGCTCTCATCCAATAATGGATGATCACCAAGATCACCCGGATCCGCACGATCAAATACTGGCAGACACATCTACCCATGGGACATGCCGGCACAGCATCCACCACGTCGGATACACCAACTGCAAGGGAGGACGGGATCTTCAGCGCGCCAATCACCAAAGCAAGCATGATCTTGAAGATAAACACAGAGATTGAGCAGCACCACCAAGGATACCACTGGGTGCGTCAGTCGTCTGAGAAAGGCACTCGTGCATAGCAATCATACCGATCAGCAGACGCGACACACGACCACGGCGCGGTGCTCAACCTCCTCGAAGATCGGCGTGTTCACGCCCGGAATGCTGTCATGGTCGGCGTATTGCTCACCACCGCTGAACGTGTGCATCTGACGAGTAGTAGTGACAATGATAAAATTAGTTCACGCAACGCGTTCCCAACAAAAACCTGAAGGTCATGAAACGAAGAAGAGAGATACGCACTTCCTGCCAGGCCACATCTCGTGGGCACGATTCCATTCCATTCCATTCCATTCCATGCAACGGTACGATCTTGCCCTCGAACTTCGAGGGCAAGATCGTACCGGCGCCACACTCGATCCACGCAAGTCATTCCATTCCATGCAATCCAAGTGCAGTTTGCGGCTTCACGGTGGGGGGTCCAGTGGCACTCAAGAATAGAGCCCACTAGCTTGACGCAGTGTGCTCTCTTGACAACAACTCGCTGGCAAAACGAGCCCTACAGAGAAATGATCGTGGTGCAACCTCGTGTGTTTGAGTTGCGGCCACAAGAAGAATACTCGAGTTTCCATGAGCAAAAACAATGATCATGCCGCGCTGAGAGACACAAGTCCGCCATCCTGTGTATCACAATATTCTCCAGCATCAAGTCCAGTTTGGTCGGGTTTGCTGATTTACCGATATTTCTATGACAACACCACGGGAGCCGTCATTAGTAATTATCAAAAGATCAGGGGATGTCTCGAGAAATATATCCTCTTCCATCCCGCTAACCGGGATAGTCCTTGGACGCCCCCGAAACCCGAATGCTGTCACAGTCACCGGTTGACGTCATCCCAGCAGTATCTGCCACGCGACGCGACCCACCACGCCCCACTGCCGCGCCTGGCGGCGAGACTACGAGCGCAGACGCTGAAGCTACCGGGCGACGAAGAGGCAAGATGAGAGCGAACTGGGGCGCCACCAAGACTGGTGTGTTTCTGCTGACGTTTTTCAGCTACGTCATGTTTCACGCGAGCCGAAAGTCATTCTCGGCCATCAAGGGCGAGATGAGCAGCGAGCAGTGGATCCACTCTGCGGTTTACCCAAAGGAGCAACAAGCTCAAATGTATGGACTTCTCGACACGCTTTTCATGGCGTTCTATGCGGCCGGACTCTACATCAGCGGAGTGCTCGGGGACAACTACGACCTGCGGCGCATTATCGCCGGGGGAATGTGGTTGACAGCCACCATAGTGCTCCTGTTTGGTCTCGGCGCTTTCGCCGATATCCATTCACTTGGGTTCTACGCTACGCTTTGGGCACTCAATGGTCTTGTGCAGTCGTGCGGGTGGCCCGCCAACGTCGCCGTCATGTAAGCCTTCATTGCGAACGGTTGCTCGACCTACAATGACTTTTTTCATTGTTCAGGGGAAAGTGGTTTGACCAAAGTGAACGTGGAGCAGTGCTGGGTATCTGGAGTGGAAATGCTTGCTTCGGAAATATTGTGGGAACTGCGCTGGTGGCTCTCATGTTTGAGGTGTTTCACAAGACCGTAGCGTGGAAGCTGGCACTCCTCGTCGCTGCTGTTCTTGTGGCCCTCCAAGGCACATTGATTCACTTCTTTCTGGTACCGGATCCACATCAAGCAGCTTACCTCCACCAGAAAATTGACGGCGCTCGCCCTCATACCCCCAGTTTGAAAACTTCACCGAGAGATGGCGATGAAGCTGATCACGAAAAGGGTAGACTAAGTTGCCTGCCTGCGAAAGTAGCTCAAGGAAAGGGAATTTCGTTCTTGGACGCCTGGTGCATCCCCGGGGCAAGTGTGCTGCTGCTCGACTGTGCGGAGTACATTCACAACCTCACTGTAATTTTCGTCTTAGGTCATCCCCTACTCCCTATCGTACGCTTGCCTGAAGTCTGTCAACTACGCGCTGTTCTTCTGGCTCCCATTTTACTTGACGGTATCGTTGGGAATGGACAACTCTAAAGCAGACCTTCTCTCGGTATGCCAGCAAAACACCGTTCGCTGTAAGCAACAAACTTGCGACTAATGTGAGGTGGCTTGTAGATGCTGTATGACGTTGGACAGATTCTCGGGGGATTTGTCGGAGGGTATATATCAGACAAGATGGGTGTTCGTTCACCGGTTGTGGTCGGGATGTTGCTACTTTCCTGGTTCACGATCTACAACTTCCACGGCGCAAGCGCCGCGATTATTGGGTATCTGATATTCGCTGCGGGGTTTATGTTGGGGGGCCCGGCTAATCTAATCAGCACGGCGATTTCCGCGGACCTTGGCACCCATGAAAGCATTCGTGGCGACGCAGCTGCTCTGTCCACTGTGACTGGAATTGTCGACGGTACTGGCAGCGTTGGAGCCGCGCTTGTCCAGTATCTCGTCGGTTACCTGGCAAACTGCCATACAGAGGGTTGCGACCCAAAAGATCCAACTTGCATTCAAGTGTGCACTTGGGAGCCGGTGTTCTTGTTGTTGGAGACTGGTACAATCCTCGCCTGTGTTTGTCTCACTCGCCTTCTCTACCACGAGTTACTCTTGATCCGAAGTCGCCGACGTGAACCCCTGCACGATTAAATCGATCCATTGAATCAGAAGCATAGTAGCAAATGAAAATCGAATGGAGGTTAATTGATCGAATTCGATGCAGTTTACTGATGCCGTTTATGTGAACGAGAAGATATGGTGGAAACGCTCAGCCTTTTCGAAACCAATCCCTCGAAGCTCAGCCATCTCATGAACTGATACTGGTTCCATTTTCAATACATCCTGTGAGGATTCGAAACGCATTACTATCACGTCAAATGCTGCACAGCAACACGCACGTACTCGAATAACTCTCCGTGACAGTCCTTCCCTCTTCGGGAGCTTCAATCTCCTAGTTTCCGCGAGCACTCGCTGATAGTAATACTCGACAGTTGTTACAGACGGTTCTTGATCTTCAAAAGACACGCGAACCGGGTCACTAAGGGCCTGAGCATCGTCTCTGTTGTTGCCAACTTCTGTCCAATACTGTTTGCCTCCAATCTCCCCCAACGGGCCACAGTTGCAATTCCGAGAACACTCTCCCCCTAGGCTGTGGCCGAAATAGGCCGATATATACTCTCGACGACAATCCGCTGTCTCACAAAACGAAGCCACTTCTTCAACATCAACATGAGATGCCCCCCTCCACAAAACGGTCCCATCAAAGTCGACGCGCTCACTAGCAATTGAATGAGCTCGACATTTGTCCTCGGAAGAATAAAGAAGCAGGCAAGTTGCAAACTCGCCATCGCGACCAGCCCGGCCCTATCTCAAAGGTGATTAGAGAATTGCCACGCAGGAGGCATCATATCCACGTACAATTTGTTGACTGTAAGAGCTGAGCGAGATCGGCATGGTGTGATGAACCACGAAGCGAACATCAGCGCGATCAATACCCATCTACAAACGTGGAGCCATAATTGTGAGAAACATCAAGGAATGATCCAACTCGACATTTCGTACACCAAATGCGTTAGTGGAGCAAATCAGCGAGATTTGACCGCCCATCCACTGCCTTCGCACAAACTCTCGACGCTTATGGGAAAGCCCACCATGATACACACCTGCCTGAGAGCCGATACGAATCAACTCCATACATAGTTTCTCCGCTTCTCGACGAGTGAGACAGTAAACGATGGTGGGATCTCTACCGACACGATCTTGAATGAACGCAGCCGTATTGGTGTTAGTCTTGTTGACAACTTCAAGTCGTAGGTTAGGGCGATCACTAACGCGCTGAACCAGCACCATTTTGGCCGAGTGAGGCACCATAGTTGCATCGTCTTGTCTCGTTTCTTCTGCAGCCGTTATTACTTTCGCGTTAACCATCCCCGCCAGCGTCAGAATATCGTCCTCGTGCGCAGTTGCGGTCGCCAGGGTTACTGGTACATCCGGAAAATGACGAGCTCTCCAACGACAAAACTCGAGGTATGATGGACGAAATGACTTGCCCCACTCCAGTATACAGTGCGCCTCGTCTAGCACTAAGCGGCTCAAGCCATTCCGCTCTCTCAGTGAGGCCACCCACTCTTGCATTTCAGTGTTCTGCATGAGGAACTCAGGTGTGGTGTAAATGAGCCTCTTGTTGGCGAGCAAATCAGCGAGTCGTGTCTTCCGCTTCTGGTTAAGTTGCGCGCCAGCCGAAATGTGAACTGCATCAACGCCTTTGCGCCTGAGGTTGGCAACTTGATCCTACAGGCAACGATGGCGATTAAGTGTCACTCTCGCACAGCCGCACCAAGACTCCACCGTCACCGTACATGCATGAGCGCGATCAGAGGCGACACGACGACAGTCGTGGTGTTCGGTGGGGCCACAAGCGCCGGAACCTGGAAAGCGAGACTCTTCCCGGCACCGGTCGGAAGGTGGAGAAAGACGGAGAAGCCATTGACAGCTACAGAGACGGCGCGTTCCTGCTCAGGAGTGACACGGATCACATCCGAGTTCCCTGCGCCGAGAACCAAGCGATAGGCTGCCTCCAGTCGGACTCTGTGGGCCTCTCTACCAGCGAGCGAGTCGCCAGCCACAGACAGCTGACGACGCCACACACGCGCGAGGTTGCGCTGCAGCATTGCCAAATCCGATCGTCTGATTCCGACACAATAGTGTTCTCAGACTCAGTTCGCGGGTGCACCGACAGGGGAAGTACAACAGCTTTTGCTTTTGGAGTTTTAGATTTACGGTTAACTACTAACGAATAGAGTCAAACCACAAATCAGACAGATGATCCGTCCCGGAGGAGTTTGCATCCGTCTCTATCTACACATGCATATACCCAGTGCAACAGCGCTCACCTGGGTACGGCAGATACACTCGCTCGATTCTGCTGACGCTGTAACGAACACCGCCGCGGACAGGCGTATGTGAAGCTCTTTGGTTGTCAGCTTCGAAGTTGCGTACGCGACTGGAATGGGCTTCCAAACAGCCACACGCTGGTTTCACGCTGTCTCGTCACAAAGGCCCAGTTCGTGGGCGTTGTTGTTTCAATTCAGCACCGTGCCGAGAGAGGCAAGTACCTCCTTGCCCTCTGGCTTTGCCGATCTTTGACAACGTGGTGCAGTGGAATTCATGATTGATGATGGCACCGCGCTAGTGCGCGCCGTGTTGTGGACCAACTTGAGGGCAGTGGACATCGCACTTGGAGACCTCATTCGTGTGGAAGGAAAGCTTAATACTGACACTACCCAAGTACTAGATGACTGTGGCAACGGAGTGTAAGTGGCAAAACGAACGAGAGGAGAACTTGTTGGCCCTGATCGTCAAACTTAACCGCAGTATTTCTCCTCGAGAACTCCGCGTTCAGCGCATCTCAAAGATCAGGGATCCAAATGAAGAAATGCTCCACTGGCTGCACATTCGAGATTTGACGTCTGAGTTTTATCACAAGGAGTCTGCATTTCAGAAGTCTAGGGCCCAGAATCACTCGCCCAGGGACAGCTCTAACAACTGCGATCGAGCGACGTGGGCATCCCACCTTTTTCTTGTTGACACAACCAAGTCCGCTCAGAGGGTGTGGGATAGAGTTGTGAACCGTGTGTTCCACGAACAAATCTTAGACGATAAAGAGGTCGAGGCTTTCAAGAACCGGCAGGACAAGTCTCCTCATGATGAAGAGCTTGTTGAGTTCCTCGAGTATCTTATCCAAAGGCAGAAATCGCTGGTTGTGGACACTCAACATAATCAGCGCCCTGAAGGTCTTCAGGCAGCTCTTCGCGTATGCTTTCCGGATGTTTTACGTTGCAAGCTGGCAAAAGAGGTGGGCAGCCAAGATTAGGACAAGGCTCTCGCGCAATCAGAGGCGGATTCATTCCTTGTGTTGGTTGAAGAATGTAGCCAACAAGGTAGCAGCACCTCATCACCCAATAACACGCACCTTGCAGTCGGTATTTGCGACTCTGAGGTCGTCTGGCCTGCTCTATCTTGAAGACGAGGAGGAAGATCGATACGTTTTTGTCACAGCCGAGTTCGTTCTCAATCCCACATTAGTGAAATTCCTACGAGGTAGGAGTTTTTTCTGGTATAGAGCCGTGTCGCGCTCTAATGTATTAACGACCAGGGAGAGACGACGGTGCATCCATTGCAGATATTGCTGATTGGGTCCTCACGCAAGAGCGATTCTGCCGGCTTTCCGTGGAGTGCTTCCACACTTCGTTACGAATGCTCGTACAAGCCAAGAACATTGAGCAGAAAGGTGCCTCACAACGGTTTTTTTATATTCCTTAACGACAAGTTTGGTTCTTCATAGTAATGCTAACCGAGGGCCGCCTCAAGGTAGTACACCCAAGGAGGTAAATCTCTCATGGATGAACAGGACACAAGGAGCCTCCCAGTCGTTACTTGCGTGCTAGAGTTGCCTGTTTTAGTTCCAGTTGCACCTGAGTCAACCTTCACATTCACCATTCTTGATGTCTTCGCTGGGATTGAGATATTCTTGACGCTCACAACAAACTTCGGGTTGTCCACAACAAACTCGAACTCTCGTGTTGATGAAAATACGTTCTTGAAATCAAAATCCCTTGATCCAAGGATAACGAACGGGCCTTGCGGAAGTGGAGGTGATACAGTGCCCTGAAGTAAGCAGCGATACTCGCCAACGGTGTCCGACCGAAGTACCAACGTGTCTTGGATATCTCCTAGTCTTTCCGGCTCAAACTTGATTTGGATATTGTTCATGTTGCCGTCCCAGTTCACAGCAGGGTCGACTTTTATGCTCGAAGGCACTGAAAAATGTGTAGGATGATCAACAGAACATACCATATCCCCCCCCTTGACTGAGTAACTCATGAAAGAGAACACTTGCACTTGAGACCCACCCAGTGGGGCTTTGAATCGTAACAACTGCTCCACACCCGCTCCTTGAGTTAGAAGGATAAGCTTGTATGTGTAGTCTCCAAGCTCAACAAAGGAGATTGTGAGCACCTCCTCTGATGCTGCCCGTTGGTGAACTAATGGTCTATACTCGATTTCAAAAATGCCCTCAGGTCGCCCACTCAGTTCGCTCAGCTGCTGAACTCGCACATGTGGACTTGAGCACTTCCACCAACTTTCTTTGTCTACAAGTCGGACAATCTGGTCAGCTGAAAGAGGGTTCTCGATCGTGATCAACTTCCGAATCGACTGACGAACTGGTGACTCCAATCGTATGGTGTCAACTTCTGACGCCTCGGTGACAGTAACTTGAACCTCATATTCGAGATACTCACCATTGCTGAGGTTGACGAAGCGCACGGTGAGAGATTCGACACCTTCAGTATAGGAGAAGAGTTTAAGTTGATAGTTACGCGTCGATGACGGCTGAACAGAGAATGACGAAGCGCCTTGGGTGATCACCGATGGAGGTCCATGCGATATAGCCGTGACTGTGAAGACTTGTGTAACCTTGAGCCAGTTGGTGATGGGAATGGCAATCGATGAAGATTTCTTCGCTGGAGTTGTGGCGAAGAGTAACCCAGCACGTACAGGCGGTGACGCTTTACCAAACAACTTGTACAGTAACGCAGAACCATCAGGAATCGCAAGAAAGACTGAACCCTCATGCTGTTCAGGGCGTTGTGCCGAAGCAACAATCGAGTCCAACTCATTTTCTGGCTTACGAGTCATTGTTTGCGGTCTGTACAAGATATTGAGCGTCGCCTTGGCGTTAGCTGGAACAGCAATATTTTGTGGACACGACCAGTGCTCCCCTTGCACAACTGGCTGTAAATTCCATGGATGTGCACTGGTGTTCTCAATGGTTACTGACTTGGTGATTTCTTGTCGCACTGGCGCGTCGAAGAACACCTCTAGAACAGATGACGTTTCTTGATTGATACAGGAGCCGACGAGCGTGAGAAACAATGGGTCTAAACCATCCACTCCGCACACTAAACGCTCGTATCTAATCTCGGCGTTGATGCTAGTCGGCCTGAATGTCACTTCCAACACTTTGTGATTGTTTGGACTGACAACGCCTTCAACCGGAGTGATAAGGAAATCTGGTGCAAACGAGCGAGCGTTCCACTGAAACTTAGCAGGGATATCACCACGATTTTGCAGGTGCACTCGACGCACGAGCCGGGACCCCAGACAGACTGTGCCGAACGATACTGTGTCACGCTCCAGCTGCACGTCCATCCCCAAGCAGCTTCCGGTCAGTACCAGAAGTTTCCTTTTACTTCCTGCAATCTGGACAAATATGTCGCGTTGAAACGGAGAAATGCGCTGGATCGGCGTGAAACGAAATTCAAAATCGGTGCTCTCCCTGGGTTTTAAAGGCAGATCGTGGATAGGAAAAGCTGTGATACCAATCGACTGGAGCGCACCGTCTTCATCTAAAAGCTTGACGGTTGCCTTTCGTTTTGCTCGGTTGATGACCTTGACTGATCGAGAAGCGTGCTGCCCAATTTGCAATGAACCAAAGCTCAGAAGTTGCATTGAGGTGTTGGCGAGCTCCAGTTTTGGAATGACTCCTTCGCCGCGAATACTGATCGCGACGGTGGACGACCCATTTATCACGAACGGAATCAACTCGAGATACGACATTTCATAGCGAGCAGTAAAAACGATTGGAATGCTCAAAGTCTCTCGAGGACCAAGCACAGTTGGAGCACAATCAACTCTCAAGTGGGGCTTCTTCTCGTAATGACAGTCGAGGTCGACACTGCTGACTGGGTCCAAGTTGAAAACAACGAGGTTTACGTGTTCTGGATATGGTAACGTACCCACATCTGCAATGAAGCACGGACCAAAGTCGTGAGTTGTGAACGAGAACTGCAGAGATGGTGGTACCGCCGATCCATGCAAGTTGAACGCATAATGCCGAGTTCCTGCTATGGTACAAGTAAGCTGGCCTAAACTGTCCAAGCTCGATGGTTTGCTTGGGGCAAATGTCATTGTGCATACGACTCGGTCATTCTTCTTTACCGTGCCTTGCGACGGTTCAATTGTCACAGAAGGTGTCAGGAGATGGCTGTGTCCGGCCGATACACTTGGTTTACTTGCATATGACCACGTAAAATCAAAATTGAACTTGCCAGCGTTGTGAATGACAACATTGCGAGTTGCACTTTCATGAAGCCGGATAGCACCAAAATCAACATGGTTAGCTGACGTGACAATTGCTACTTGCTCACCACTTGAAGGGTCCTCTCCTGAGATTGTCACAGCGTCATGGATTGTGTAGCCCTCACCTTTCACATTAAGAGAGAGCCGAGCGGGTTTACGCTTGATGATACAGTTAAGGTTGAAGTTGTAGTTTTTTTCCTCAGTCGGAGTAAACTCGAGATCGATTGCTGTTCGTCCATTAGGAGGTATTACGCCGCTGATTGGATGGACAGTCAAGGCCGGTGCCTCCCCGGCAAAGTCGACTGCGGTCTTATCGAACACAAAGTTGAACGGAATATGTTCGTTGTTGATCAGTGACACGCTCTGAGATGTCTTCGTTCCGATAAGAAGGGTATTAAAGTTGACACTGCCGCGGTCGAGACTTACACGAGGCTCTGATGTTGTCCCGACAAATAAAAACAGTTGACTGACTTGGAAATGGGGTACCGAAAAGCGCCAAAACGTTTCTTGCAACTCGAGCTGTTGTGGAGTGAACTCAAATATCATCTCGCATCTTTTTCCAGCAAGCATAAGTCCTTTCGGAGTTGCGCATCGAAAGCATGGGTTCAGCTCGCCCTCGATACTCCACGTGAACTCGTACGAGATATTAGTGGGATTAACCACAAAAAACCTTCTGGTGTTCTTCACACGCACACCGAGTGACTCCATTTCAATAACACGGATAGACGGATCGAGTGGACCGAGCTCCCCGGCTGGACCCGGCATATTTTGACTTCTTCTTGCAGGGTAACCACTTCGTTCGACGTCAAAATGGCACGCTGGACGAGCAGAATTGCCGCAAACCGCGATCTTCAGCTCGCGCTGTGGTTGATCTGAAACGACCTCGACGTGATCTCCAGTAGCTGTTAACTGATGGACATTAGCGTCTCGGCCACTGACGGCGAAGTCAAGTTCGTAATTGTACTCGTTGGCTTCCATCGGGGCAAATCGTACGATAAAGGACTGAGATTCTTCTGAAGCGATCTCACCATACTCTGGTGTGATATCGAACGGGCAATCGTTGTCGTCTTCAGTGGCCTCTGCAGGAAAGAACTCATCCGATCCGCGAGCCAACCGCGCCCATCGCCATGCGTATGCGAACCTTATCTTGCTCGTGTTCTTGATTGTGATCTTGTGAGAGGACACCTGAAGCATGAAGGTGCGTTTGAAGGCAACGGACTGAACATCGCATTGATAGGATAGCTCGTCAGCAGCTGCAAAACAAATCAAGGTAGAAGTCGACGTGGTGCCAACAGTCTCGAAAAGAGGTTCCGGTACGACGAGCTGTGCCGAAGCATTTTGTTTGACTAGTGTCTCGAACGATACTGAGTGCATCGTATTATCCCACTCCATAATTCCAGAATCTGCTGGTTGGAGTGTGATTCGCTGTGACTGGACTTGGATCTTAACTTCGCTATACACCTGAGCTTTGTCTCGATCCGTGGGAGTAAATGTTGCCGTGATCAACTTGTATCCACGCGGTTTGAGATGGCCTACTGAAGGCGAAAATGTGAAGGGCTGTACGTTGGTCCACTCAAACCGAACTGTTTCTGATAATTGGTTCGATAACGTAAATACCCGAATACTGCTGCTAGGCGCGACATGATGTGAAAGGATCACATCCTCGAAGTGGAGTTCATTGTCGTGACTGTGGGGTAGGTCTTCAAAAATCAAGTCCTCTCGATATCCTTGGCCAGACATTTTCAGAGATGTTTCTTCAAATAGGTTGTTCTGGACATTGATCTTGAGTATGCTGATTACTGGTTCATCATGGGCCTTTTGAGGTCTAAACTGAACAAGAAGCTGCTCCGATGCTTGTGGCGCAACAACTACTGAACCATTACCATGGGGAAACACAAAGTTTGGGTTCGATTGCATAGAGAACAACACCGTTGCAGCAAGAATGCCATCATTGCGGATGACCAATGGGAGTTCTTTTGTCCTTGCCAGCCGAACTCGACCGAATGACACCAGCAGAGCACCCGAGTCGACATCACGCAGGCTTGGTGCGAGGATTGTAATACATGGCATAGTTCCATCCCCGTGTAATTCAAACTGCAATATTGATTCAGGAAAAGCCTCCACTGGATACTCCACCACCTTGGCAGTGAACACTGCACGACATGCCATAATTGCAGTGGGTTTAAAATGAACGTTGACGAATCGGTGCTCTAGTGGAGGTATTTCCCACATGGATGGTTGCACAGAAAAGGCCACTGATTGCCCCAAATCCTCAAACCCCTCTCCACTCCCTGCGATTATGGGGCTAATCTGGAAGTGCACTGCCGTGGTGACCTTAGTTGGATTGGAGATTTTGAAACGCTCAACATGGCCTTTAGCGTTGGCAGTCGGTATCATCGCACCGAAAGAGAACACCCTTTCTTTCTCTGCAAAAATGACTGCCTGTGTAGTAATCGGTGTAGTCGATGCATCACTTTGATCGCGAGATTGAGTTCCACCGCTTAACGAGCGAACGACGATCTGCTCCTCGAAGATACTTTCGTAGTCGTTTGTTTCTATCGCTGGATAGCAACTCTCGCCAAGGAGTTCATACTTCTGAGCCAGGCCGTTCCTCGAGTCTGTTGCGTTAGGGTTTCTTCCCGAGATTTCGATAGAAATCAACTCTCGATACACCAAACACTGTTTGGGTTGGAAAATTACCTCAACTGAGCCTGTAGTGCCCGGATCAACGACGCCACAATGTGGAGTGAGATGAAATTGACCAACCGTCAGTGTAGATGGTGCTATTTGAGTGTCGTGGTTCAACGGATCCACTGAAGTCAACTCAGTACCCGCATTACAGCTTGATACACGGAACTTGAACGAGAATTCCCCATCGTTGCGGATTTCGATTCGTTTGATCTTAGGTTTCTCATTGTACTTCAACGAACCGAAGTTAATTCCGCGACTTGGTTGGACGCGGAATATACTGTAGACAGCACGGACAGAGGTAAACACGTGGAAATCTGCACAAGGTTCCCCAGAGAGCATCTCGACAATACTGCACTTGATATCTTTGTTGTCTCTAAACATTACTTCACGTGCAATTGTCTGGAATGTGACTTGCACGTTCACCTTCGTGTCCGGTGCGAGCACCATTTCCAGAGGATCAACTTTGAAAAGCTCACGGGAAACAGAAGTTCGCAGGGAAATTACAAACTTGATGTTGTACTTTCCGCGGTTTCGAATCGTGAATGATCGAGTCGAAATTTCGCCGACGCGAACAAGACCAAAGTCAAGACATCCGTCACGAGTACCTTCTAGATTGTCGTCAGAATCGAAAGAGCACACATCGATCTTGTACGCCTCTGCCTTCAGAGTGAGATCGAGTGTGCGTCGGCGATCATCTACTAGAAGCGCGCTATCCGCGTCGGAGTATTCCAATTGCAGCATATGATGATAAAGAGCCTCGACATTAGCCGTGTAAACGACCTGAACAGGAATTTTCTGGAAGGGTTTAATCATTCCCGCCAGTGGATAGAAGCGGAAGCCAGCGGGTACGTTTTCTGCACCAGCGATTTGCCAAGCAACAGCAAGTGGACACACGTTTTCGAGAAAGAACGTTTTCTCATCTTGGCGCTTGAGTAGTAACTGCTCGAAGTCCAGCGTAGGGAGTATCGGTGGGAGAGCAGGCGCAGCGCGAGGAGTCGCGACGGGATTTGGCGTTGCTGAGAGATTGCTACCGAAAACATCTTCAGATTCCGACACGCTAACTTCGCCGAATGGCTGATCCCATGGACCACGCAAGAAGAGTGAAGGCGTACAACCGAAGCAGCTCAGCGCGAAGAACACAGGCTCTGGATTATCACTCACGCAACATACGAGTGAATTTTCTTGGTGGCCATCAGTTGTCGGACAAGCCCAAACTCGAATCTCTTTAGTTTCACTCTCAGCGAGTTCGAGATGCTGCGGTGCGACGGAGAACACGTCATTTTGACTGGTTGTGGCAAAGCCTATGTCGACACAAAGTGGGTATTTCGAGATGTTTGAGATCCGAAAACTCTCGATATTGTTGTCGTAAGTGCCTGCTTTCAATAGTTGAAGAAAAGACTCTTCTGTGCTTGGTGCCAGCACAGGCGCAGAGGGCACGATTAATGGGCCGAATTCAAATTTGTTCTTTGAAAGGACGAACTTCTTTTGAACGAATGAATTCTCGGCACGAGACTTTACTCGATTCATGAAGACATTGCGAGGATCCGTGTTGATATGCGGAACGCTTGTTGTAGCCCGACAGAAGAGGCTAAACTCACGGCGAGCCCCGACAATTTCAAAGCCAAGTGAGCACTCGAAGTTTCCAACGTGAGGCGATGCAAATCGAACAACGACTTGAGTCGATGCATGGGGCGCAAGAATCCACCGCGTAGGTATTTTCTTCCCTGTTTCACCCCCCACAGCCACGATGTTTTGACTTGAGCCATCTTCTGAGAGCGCATGAAGGCTCTCCGAGCTCTCTTCATGATCAAAACTCGATTGGACGCCATCAAGAGCACCTGTAGATGCATTGTGAAGTGTAAAGAACTTCACCGGTTTGCGGCTGAACCGCTGATGTGGTCGTCGGACGAGCTGGCACTTGACTGGAGGTGGTAGTTCAAGATGACATAGTTCAAGCTCACGAATGAACTTGTCCAGATACGAAGTTACGAAACTATGGATCGTTAAGGGTGGGGCTGCTTCCGTTACCGAGACTTCAACGAGGCAGTTGTCTGCTCTTGCGATGGATTTGATAACCGTCCCTGGAACGAGCACTTGTGGTTGACTTTCCATCTGGGCGTTCTCTTGTTGATTCCCTCCCTGTTCATCATGGCGCTGATACTCTCCACCGTCGACGAAGATATCTTCTAAACCCATTCCACGCATTGCCGTTCTATCACGAGCAATGAACAAAGCGATCAAGCGGCGAAGGGATGGAATTCTTTGCGCATACTCGGCATAAATTGGCGCATTCGAAGCCGCCTTTTCAGCGATGCTGCGCAAGTTGTTTCGCATAGACGTAGCAGCGTCATCACCAGGAAAATCCGCGAACTCTCCGGTTTCTCCGTCATCCGCATGATTATTTGGACAAATTTCAGAATCATTTGCTGTCATTACGTCACTAAGGATGGTTTCAGCTGGTTGATTCATATCCGTTTCGTCCTTCAATGTGGCCATAATAGGCGAAGGAGCCTTCTGCTGCTCATATACAACGGATTTTGCAATAGACGCAGTCATTGCATCGTATGTGTCGCCTTCGAATTGGAGCCATATGATTCGGGTTGCTTGCATAACCTTCGCACACGCTTGAACTGTGAGTTCTAGCGGAAAGTATGAGTTCTCCCACCCATCCAAAACACTACCTCGAGCTGCGTCTGGGCGAGTCAGACGCCAGCGGATTATCCACTCAAGCACTTGCTCCGTCGTTTCAGTCACAGATCCATGGTGGGATTGCGCAACGACCTCCATTAAATTGGAGTTTGGGGCCTGACTCGCATCTTCAACACCACCAGAACTAGCAGAATTCATGTTGTGAGAAGGTTCCAAGCCCAAGGCAACACGAGCCATCTGCCCAAGTGCGCTCGTCAAGTCGGAAGCAACGGCCTGAACGGCACTATCGATGCTCCAAACACACAGATTTTCTCTATCTCCGAGAAGCTTCGCTTGTGTCGACTTGCCTGAGCGTGGAGGCCCAATAACAACGTAGTCAACACCTCTCGCGGCCATAGCAGCTG
Organism: Pythium scleroteichum; assembly: GCA_023335855.1. Classification (NCBI taxonomy): domain Eukaryota; phylum Oomycota; class Peronosporomycetes; order Pythiales; family Pythiaceae; genus Pythium; species Pythium scleroteichum. The sequence goes on from JAADVR010000216.1 coordinate 28,412, forward strand.
GATCCACAAGGGGGACTGATGGGCTGAGCGAAGTTGAGTTTGGAGTAACATTGCTTGAGTCATTTGATGAAGGTGATCTGTCGTCGCAATCAACCAACCCAACAGAGTTCTTCTGCTCGTCCACGTGCAGATCATCGTTATCCTGACCTTGCAGTGAGATATAGCCATTTTCACCTAAATAGTCAACAAATTGCTGTCCTGGCGTTCGTAGCGTCAGCTTAAGGATGTCCTCGACTTGAAATGCAGGAAGTCCACTCAGCATTTCCTCCTCTTCTCTGTACTTGCCGTCGAAATCGAGCGAGAACACTTCTACTGCATAGTCCGAGTCGTTGAGAAGCCCGACAGTTTGTTCAATTGGCTCTGAACACGGCAGCGTTGGTCCAAGATCAACAAGTGGCGGAGAAAATCTCACTCGTAGCTCCGATCCTTCGCCTCGCATTAATATGGAGCGATTTTTCGAGTTCGACGCCACTTTAACGGGAACCTTCAGTGCATATAATCGGCCATCTTCGGGAAGAAAGTCAATCTGTAGATTGAGCTTATTTCCAGGACCTAAAGTTCCATGTTGTGGCGAAATGCGGAAGTTCAATAGGTCTTTCGCCGATCCCAACGGTTTCTTGATGGACCATTCAGCAGGTACGCACGACACATTCTGCAACTGGATGAAAATTGTGTGACATGTACCTACGGGAATTTTCCCGAAATCAACGTTCTCAGTTGTGATAGCAATATCCGGTACTGTGACGATAGCTCGCAGTGTCACCAAACAAGGAGGTCCATTCTTCATCAAGATAGGCAGTTGTACTTGATGAAGGCCAAGCGCAATGCTTTTATGAGCCTGGAATGTGACGGCAAATTCAATCGGCTGCTTTTCAGGGAGACGGACAACACGTTCTGGCTCAATCTGAAATCCTCTGGACTGGGCAAGGTTCTTATCCAGCTGGAAGGAAATTGGCGTGTAACCGATGTTGATCACGTTAAACTTTTTGACCTTGTGCGTTGCTAGGACGATGTTCCCAAAATCCAACACAAACTGAGATAGCACAAACGGCAAACTTTCTTGCGGCTTCGAAACATTGGGTTTTGCAAATCCACTCCGACTTGCATTCTGAGTAAGTGCTCCCAAGGTCATGCCAGAAGAACGTGGTGCGGATGCTACTGCCCTATCCGTAGCGCTGTTTGCGTTGTTGTCATCGCGCCCTTCTTCCAGTTTACTTTGGCCCATCTTCCGCTGTTCCAAGAGCAAAAGGTGCTCCGCAAAGAACATTCGAGAAGCTTCGGTCTCAACATCAAGATCATCTATAACTGCCGATCCGGTGGCCATTGAGCGCAGTGTAATGCTACTTGCCGCCATTCCCCTTGCATGTGAGCTTGGGGATATACTCTTGGGACCGCTGCCATGAGGAACGGCTGTTGTAAATGAACCACTGCGCTCAATGGTACGTGGAACAGAACCACTGGAAATGCTTGTCTTTGACTCAGACAATATCGATCCCTCTCCAGCAGTGCACGCTTTGACTGCGGCAGGACTCAGTTCTGAATACTCGAGGTTATGACGCGCTTGCTTCTTCAACTCTCGCCACTTCGGATACTCACCTCCAACAGTACTGGATGGGTGATTTTCACGAGGTAGGCTGATAGAGACTGCGGCGAAGACACCACTCCCAAAAAGTTTGAACTCCACTGGTTGAAAGTGAGCGATTTCGACAAAAATGACCTCTTCAAACATTTCAGGAATGCCAGGTTTGACCTGGACTAGCACCCGCTGCTTGTCAGTTGGAGCAACTTTTCCTGTCGTAGGAGTCACAACGACTGATCGTCCTCGACTGATCTTGTCCACCGTGATTGTGAACGTGAACGGTACCTTCCCAGCGTTCAAAATCGTAACCTCGCGATCTTCGACCTTGTTGTATAGGACCTGGCCGAAATCAAGTGACTGCTTATCGAGACGATACAAAATCGATGATGCCTCACCGCATAAAGAGAACTCGTACTCTGGGCCACCTTCAACTTCACACGCGACGACACTCTTGAACTTACGATTAGCGTGACCGTAAAACAGAAATTCGACGTTTTCACTCTCGCCTGGCCTGAGTATTCCGCGTATTGGTAGAATATCAAACACTTGATTCACTGGGATGTATGGTTTCTTCGATGTCACCAACGAACGAGCTTCGTGCTCTTCTTCAACAAAAATCCATCGAAAACTTGCATCCACTTTGGATGCATTTGTCACCGCCACCACAATCGATTTTTGGGTGTCATTGAGAGTACATCCAAAATCGATCTTCATCATGTCAAATTTGAGATTTGGAAAACTGATGTCTCCCACCAGGTCTATAGAGTCTTTATGCGGATGACCCACAAAATTGATGACGATTTTGGCTTGGAGTCGGCGACTTTGATGGTCGTCCTTAAATCCGGGATAGAATTCGACGTTGAACTTCACTTTCTCTCCAGGCTGAAGTTCACCCTCCCAACAATCCAACGAGAAGGGCTGCTGTGTTCTGAGTGTGAATGCAAGAGGTAGAGCACATGTGTTAGTGAGCGAAATTGACTGAGTTTGGCGCGGAATGCTCTCAGTTTGAGGATTGTGCACGTATGCAAACTGAAGCATCGATGAAGAAGGCTCAAGTTTGGGAATCTGGAAGTTGCCACGAATCTCGGTTGCGAACGCAATTTTGCTGTTCTTCTCTTTACCGACGCGAGTCTCGCAAATAAGTTCTTCTGATATCAAACCGGGTTTCATTGAGATCGCTTTGAAAAGAAACACGCATGCCGTACGGGGCTTGAGCTCTATGGTTGCAGGGAAGACTGAAAACACTGGGATGATTTCTTCACAAACCAAGGACTCGACGTCAGGACCCCGTCCTCCAAGAACACCATGACGTGCGCCAACGGCTATCGCTTTCTTGTTTGCAGCCGCAGCAGTCTCAGCTAACAGCTGCTTCGCTCGTATTATAGTTCGGTTGCTCCATGTGAGCACTTGCGAGCGTTTGCCCTTGTTTTCTAGAGTGCAGCTCCATTCGCACTCATGGCTGGTCAATTGATTGCCGAAGTCAATCAACCTTAGCTCACTTGCGGACCACATTGTCGTGCCAGTTCCTTTGATGCAGAGCGGAACGACGAGATTATCTCCTTCCGCGATTAAAATGTGTAAAGTGTCCTTGAAAAGAATCGTGTCGTCTAGATTTGCTGTCAACTTGAACTCAACAACGCCGCCTGGAGCGATGACACCTTCCTTCTGATCAATCTGAAACTTCGATCGCGCATTCCGAATGAACGTTTTGAATGAGGCTGGAATTAGCGATGTGTTTGTCATTGTCAGGATTTTTTCATGGTCAACAAGACATGTGCAGCTGCCCCAATTGACTTCGAGCTGATCAAGGTGCACTCGCGGGCCGGTCCCGATGGCGGTGAGTGTCACAGCCAGAGGAATCTCAGTGCTTCCTTGAATTATCACGGAAAGAGGCAAGCGGATTGGCCCGAGTTTCTCGCAGGATAAATAGATTTCGACGGCAAGTTTCTCCTCTGGCTGTAGTATTCCACAGCTTTCACTAGCTGCATAATTTGCAATCGCTCGTGAATGTTCGTCTTGCTCGACGATAGTAAAACGAGCTTGGAGTTGCGTCGATCGATTGTGCAATACAAGGGTCTGTTTGTGTGGATACCGCAGGAATGTCGTCCCAAAATCCAACTCACTGCAATGCAAGGTAACGTCTGGGATAACAGACTGAGCTTTGATCGGAATTCGTATGAGGTCTGAAGCTATCCCCGGCACCTGGACTGCAAGGCGGTAGTTGTAGCTCTTGATGCTCATTGGAAGGAAGCTAATCTGGATATCCTCTTTACCGTAGGCTTCGAGGCGCCCCCTGCACGGGAGGAACTCATACTCCTTCTTCTTGTAGTTTGCTTCATCCGGAATGCGAAGACGGTAATCCATTGCGATGTTTGACGAGTTGATCAGCTTCACAGTTTTTGTATGAAGAAACGAATAAGATACGGCGCCGAATTCGATCTGATCAACGTCGAATCGAAACATGGGTGGCACAACATTAGCCTTTAGTCGAACATGTAGTCTTTCTTCGGATCCTTCCAGCCTTAAGCGAATGGGCGAGAAGACCTCGCCCAATATAAAGGAGCAAAAAGTTACTTCAACCTTGGCCATTTCGTTTACAGCGAGTGGTCCAGCCTGTGGAGAGACGCGGAGTGACACACCATCTGGGAGAGCCGGAACAAGTGGTTCCTCCTCGAAAAATGCTGGAATTTCACCTTTATTTTGGATCGCGAAGTCTCGAGTCCTCTTTTCAGTAATGTAAACTTCACCAAAATCGAGAAGCTCGTTGTACACAATTTTCGCCATCGGTCCAATTCCTTGGCCACGAATCTGCAGGGGTAGCCGCAATTCTTGCCCGCTAATTTCGAGATAAGCGTTGGCAGTATATAGTACAGCAATCATAGGTGAGAAACACACTTCCACGTCCACCTCCGAGTTGGCCCACACTCGTCCCGACAGAGGAGTGATTGCAAAGCATTCGCTCACGAACCGTAACTCGTCTTCTGATGCCGCCTTCCTCAGCAGTTTATATTTATTCTCAATGATCTTTCCGGTATGGAAGGGAGTTGACGAGGGAGTGTTGTCAGTCTTCTCGAGATCAACGACGACTTGCTCCAGTTCAACAGCTTCCAAACTCGCCAGGTCTGCCAGCAATCGTTCGCGTTCGCCTCGTTCGAGAAATAGATCAGGAAATGCCTTCCATTCGAAGTTAACGGCGTACTCGCTGTCGTTGCAGATCTTGATCATCTTCCGAGATGACAGAGAAATGTACGTCGAGCTAGGCTCAACAAGTGGAGCACTGAGATACACGTCGAGGTTCCTCACATCGGCAATTAGTTGAACGATAGCCGTATGACCTGTGTCGTCGTGTATCGATAACTCACCATAACTTGAGCTGAGGCGAGGAGGTGAAATGCACAATTCAAGCTGCAACACTGCGCCTTGCGCCAAGAGAGCATGCTCCGGCACAACACGGAAGTTTTCACTGGCCACGAAAGCGAATTTTCCATCACTTGAACCCACGTTGCGGATCATGATTACTTTGGATGTTGGTACCTTCACTGGACAGCAGCCAAAGTGGATCTCATCTGGGATATCCAGAGCCACCACACGCCCACGCACACGCACAGGCAGAGCAAACCGCTCTCGCTCTGTGCAGCAGACAAGGTCAAACGCGATATCCTTGACCTCTTGTGGATTAAACTCGAGTAAGAAGCCAATCTCCATACCAGCTGCAACCTTTCCGTCAACTCTTTCTTTTGCAGCTCCTGTGGGCCCAGCTAGTGGGAGAATCCTGAAAAGCGGCGACGCCGGCACTTCGATCTTGAGACGCCGAGCCACAGAATCGCAGTTCCGGAAACTAAGCTTCGTGGTGAGAGACTGAAATGGCGTATAGTCATCTATCCAAATCTCAGCTGGAGTTGGCTCAAAAAGCGGCTTGTGAAGAGGAACTGAACTGGAAACACGTGCGGTGTGATCACTGGTGTTCACAAAGTCAAGTAGGCGTGGAGTCGCTGCGAGTCGAGCGGCGCGAGCCTTGGCCAACGCGAATGAGTTCCTTAGCTCGCTTGGCTTCAAACGGGACTTAGACTCCATTGTATAGGGAACGTTTCCGTTCCTCGCGAACAGGAGGAAGTTCCTGAATAACCAGGCGGAACGGATAGCAAGAGCCGAAGAGTCGCGCCGGATGGTGCGTACAACCCCCACAACGTTCAAAATATCGACTGCGACCATTCGTGATCCCACTTCAAAAACGCCGTGACATGATGCCTTCGACAACACGGTCAGCTAGACGCTCCTTGTAAGTAACCCCCCCCCGGTTGGCTATGTTGATCTGGGCTAACCTGGCCATCCCCAGTGCAAACGATGATTTGCGATGCCAATCCAGGCTCTTGTTAGCCCGCGCAACTTGTACGTCGACAGCGGGTGGCTCTGCTGTTCCAAGAGGAACGAGCTGATGAGATGTTTGTCCCTGAACGACGAAGTAGGCTGCGAAAACCAGGGGAGCTCGAATGAGGTGCAGTGAATGCATAGGCTGGGGCAGAACTGTCATTGAAATCCCAATAATCTCTAGACAGCCTCAGTACGATCGAGGAATTCAAGCACACACAGTTCCTGTTCTTCGTTGTCATCTTCTACCGCAGAGTCATCGAGGCCTCGGAGTGGTAGTAGTACTCTTAGTTCTCAGGTCACAGGAAGGTCTTCGTTGGCGACGTCAGGTGAGTTCTATGGTGAAACTGTTGGCACCGTGGCACCTCAACACACCAACAAGGATCCAGTTGTGTCGCTTCGAGAGCTGGAGTCACGGAAGGCTGAAATTGAGCAGGAGCTAAACCGCGTGCAGAGGGAGCTGGAAGCGAGACGGGTCCATCAAGGTCGTGGTCAAGGCGAGCAGCTCCTCGCACTGCTGCCACCCACCACGGGAACACGTCTCACGACGCCAGACTCGAGGCGCGTCGTTGCCAACGTCGCAGGAGTACGCCCACAGAGTCAGACAGGAAGCCAACATTGACGAACGCCGCTCTTGGGTTTTTCTTCCTGAGATTTTTCATTGTCATTTCATTGAAGATCAACTATGTGGCATCCTCGTCGGAGTGACCAGTGCTCTGTGCAGGTGTGGGACACTCCGCAACTCGGAGAGGCGTTGCGGTCGGATCACTTGCCCATTCACATCCGGTGCGAGACCAACAGCTACCTACCGCCGCCATGCGCGCCAAGATGAAAGAGGTGATCAGCAAGTATGGTCGGACGGCGCTCATTTTCCACACAACGGTCTTCGCGACGACGCTCTCGGGTTCTTACGGAGCGATTCGTTACGGACTCGACATCGAGAAGTATCTAGCCAAAGTACCGTTCGTGGACCTCTCCAAGCTAGACCCACAGGCAGGGTCGTTCGCACTCGCGTATGTATCAACCCTCGCGACCGGCCCTGCGCGAGGTGCTGTGACGATCGGCGTCACCCCAATTCTAGCTCGATGGTTGGCGCGACAAGGAAATATCGTGGGCAGCTCAGGCGTTGCCGTGATGAAGAAGAAGCGTTCTTCATGACCGACGATGCTGGCCACGCGCGATCATTCTAGCACTGCCTGACGCAGAGGGTGGCGTTGTGTCGCCTTATATGGCACCTCACTACGACACCATTAGTGGTGCTTGTAAAGCATCGTCGATCTTGGCGACGTCACTGGCTCCTCCAATGTGACGCGCCGTCCTAACAGAGAATACTACGTTAAGTTATCTAAACCAGTCAACGGACTCAGTTCTCCTAGCCACCGATCACCATGACGCTGGGTCGCAATGCGCGCGGCTTCTTCGCTCGCGCTCAGCGTGGCGCGTTCGGGACTAGGAGCCCTGTCGTCGCAGGCAAGGTTTCACCACCGCGATCCGTCCCATCCCACATCGTGAAACCTCCCTATGCGCTCAGCGGACAGATGTCCAACATGAAGCCTTTCATCCCGATATTGGACAGAGATAAGCAGAAGCGACTGCGTCGAGCGTGTCGAGTTGCCAAAGAGATCTTGGCGTTTGCGGAGCAGCACGTTGCGGTTGGCCAAACCACGGAAACGATTGATCGTCTCGTGCATGAAGAGATCATCAGGCTTGGCGCGTATCCTTCACCACTCAACTACGGAGGCTTCCCAAAGTCGCTCTGCACGTCTGTCAATGAAATCGTTGTCCACGGAATTCCAGACAGGTAATGATGCAGTTGCCTTGTCTTATTCATCGAGTTGACATGGGATGGCCTCCGATAGCCGCGAGCTCGAGGATGGCGACATCGTAAACATTGATATTTCGGTCTTCATTGACGGCTTCCACGGGGACACATCCCAGACATTTCTAGTTGGGAATGTGGACGAAGCGGGCAAAAAGTTGATTCGGGTTACCAACCAAGCATTGCTCGGCGCAATTGAGACCTGCTGCAAGCCAAAAAGTCGGTTCTCATCAATCGGCGAGTTCGTTCAAGCTCTTTGTGAGTCGCACGGTTTCTCGGTGAACGAAGAGTACACAGGCCATGGCATAGGCCAGGAGTTTCATTGCTTACCATTCATCATCCACCATCGCAACAATGAACCAGGTCAAATGCTGCCAGGTATGGCCTTTACCATTGAGCCGGCTGTCTGCGAGGGGAGTGCGGAGGTACGTCCAAATCAGCGAAGTCTACATGGCGATTGGAGCGACTGACAGTGCCAACTCTTTGTACACCAGATTTTGCATTGGGATGATGGGTGGACTGTTGCAACCGTCGATGGCGGCAGATGTGCCCAGGCTGAGCATACTGTGCTTATCACTAGCGAAGGAGTGGAAATTCTCACTTAAGTTGAACAAATCGATACTGGGGTTGGGATTATGCCTTTGTTCTTGGGTTGAAAACTTCTGGAAACACAGGTACCTGCAACTTTGCGTCCAGAGGGACCAGAAACGCAAATGGATCATTGACGTCACTTGAACCAGCGTCCGCAGTGTTCTTGCGTGTTGAGTTGGCGGCAATGCTCAACCAAGCCAGGCTATAGTACGAGTGCATGACGTCAGGTACTACACCTGGATACTTCGACAATCCCCCGAATGGAAACTGACACGACAAAATGAACGCTTGGCAATTTGGGATGTCGACGAGACGGTGCTTTCCAAGCAGCTCAAGGGTCGCTCCATTCCAAAACGCGTAGCACGAATCTGGAATCTTATTACAGCGCCCCTGGAATCCGCCTTGTTGGCGAAACATGAGCCATCTGACAAGGTCGTTCAGGTCACCCTTTAGTTGCATTAGTCGACCGGAGAGGATGAGCGATGCAACTGCACAGAATACTGCACCACCTTGGCCTTCTGTGTCAGGGCTGATGCCAATTGAACCATCATAGGCCTATTATTTGCACACACACGAACTGTTGGCAGCATTCTTGGCGAAAGATGCAGGGCTACTCACGACGCAGGAGTTGATGAATCCCACCATAGCTGAGATGTCGATGCCCGACCAGTCGTCCAAAATATGCGATATCGCGCACGCACAGAAGACAAAGCGCATATCCTGCTCAGAACCATATGGGACTGAGCGAAAGCTGCACGAGCAACAAGGAAAAATGTTTTCAAAAAGTCAGACTTGAGCGTCGACGATGTGGCAGACGTACCTCCCCGTGCTACTGTCTTGCAAGGCACGAAGTGCGGCAATTATGGCTGATTTATTCACTCGGGATAGATCATCTCCGAGTGTCTTGAGTATACAGAGGGCAGCATAAGTGGATGCAATGTTGGCAGTGTCGTACACCTCGCTGACATGGTCGGTCTGAATGCAAATGTTCAACACGTCACATTATCGTTTGGCGTTCATCATTCCGTCCCTCCGTCGCACCGGTGAATAGTCGAAAAGATTGCCATACGAGGTCCCGCCTCGGAAGCCACAATCGCCGGCATTTAGAGCTACATAGAGCTGGTTACCTAATGATTTGTTCAGGGCCACAGAAAGCACTTACTCTTGTCGCGAGCATCCGGATGCACCTGCAATGAATACACCCATTCAATTATATGCTCGGGATCTACGCGATGCAGTTCGCCCAACAGCGCAAGCCCATGAACGCAGAAGAAAGCCTATCACGGTTGAGTTTTGTTTCAGCTGGGACGAAATTGTGCCGTAACTCACCAAAACGACACGCTGATTGTCTTGAGATGAATACGGCGTGGGAAGTGTTTTAAGGTTCTTGAGGAAGTACAGTGCGTGCATCTCCTTGTCAAATGTGGCGGGCGGGGCAGCGGCCGCTGAAGGATCCGACGCCATTCCTCGATCAACCGATGTGAGCTCAAGAAAACAGCCCCCAAATACTGATTGCAAGTCTTCGAGTGTATTGGTTACGGCGAACTTAGTTAGCCGGGTACTCTCTAGTCTAGGTTAGGCAAGTTCAGTAGTCCAGAGTACATTCAAAGAATATCTATTGATATAGGGTAACCTCCTAAGGAATGTAACTCAATGCATTACTCGATCTGGTACACATTGGTGAACGGCGGCTCGCTTTCGTCATCAGCGTGGTGAACCTGGAGCTGGAATTTAACGTTGAGCAGGCGCTGATTGTCAGTGCGACGCACGACCGTGATGGCACCTTCGACGTGGTCGCCGTCTAGCACTTGGGTGAGTGGGTATAGCGGGAAGACCTGCTGGCCCCAATGCGTTGGCTGAACAAACGGCGAGGTCGTGAGGGTAACCTCTTTCTGGGCAGGAAGCTCAAGAGAGCCCTTGAACTCGACATCGAACCAGCCCGCGATACCACCGAACCGTGACATAGTCGTAATTTCGAGCTTGAACGTCTTCTTGACCTCGAGCATATCCTCCAGCTTACAAGTCTTCAGATCCCAGGCAGCAATTTCCACTTCGTCTCCAATAAGATCCGATGGGGACAGTTCAGCCCACGCCGACGTGTGCAACGAGAACTGTTCCTGTTCCTTGCGGAAAGAGTTACCGAGCACGCCCATATCCACACCCCATGACGCTTTCGTGTTTTCCACGAAATTGCGCCATCCATCCATCGCATTTGAGAACTCGCTGAATCGCTTGTTGCTATCCTCTTCATTGGCCATCGGCGCGATGAACATGGACGCGTGAGAAGGAAACATAGCACCCTCGGGTTTCAGCCACCGTTCACGAGCGATGAGCACGGAGTCGAACATCGACTCACGCAACAAGAAGTACCCCATCCACTCGGAGATGATCACATCCACCTTCTCCGGTAGTTCAACGTCTTCAATCTTGGACTGGATGACAGTGATGATGTGGTCCTGGTTGTTTGCCTTGATGACTTTCCGGGCTTGAACAGCAATGTCCGTGGCCTCGACTGCGTACACCTTGCGTGCGCCAGCTTGCGCCGCCCAGATAGCAAGAATACCACTTCCCGTCCCGACGTCCAGGATGACCTTATCTTTGAAATGCTCTGGGTTCTCAAAGATCGCGTCTCGATAGCTCTGCATGCGCAAGTCATCCTGAAGCATTTGCTTCTGGTGGTAGATGTACGCATACGTACAGAAGTAGTTGGCGAAGTCCGAGCTCTCTTCCCATTGCTTCTTCTTCTCAGGGTCGATATCCTTGGGCACGGCGCTCATGATGCTGCCTCGATCTCCTCGTTCGATTCTCCGTCGAAATGGCTGGGCTGAGTCTGTTGGCAGTGTTTTTACGATTTAGAGGCTTTGTCTTTTATTTTTACGGACTCTATCGTAATTACTAATCACATGATGTGGAAGTGGAAGCAATGTTCACGATGCCCAAGATGTCGGAAGCTGCACCATCGGCAGAGGAGGCTGGCGCGGAGCCCAGCGAGCTGCGAAGTTCCTTCCGACAACTCTGCGATTCCTATGAGGACGTCGTTGACGAAGCGGCGGAGCTGACGCCACCTGTTGACGAACGCATTGGGCTGGCACTTTTCAAGATCGACGAGGCCATGGCAGTCGCGGATGTGCTGCGTCAGGAAGCGGCTGCGTCTCATGAGGCTCTGCTCAGTTCACTGATGGAGAATTGTCGTGAGCTAGAGGACGTCTTTATTCGAGTTAATCTAATGGAGGTAAGGAGCATGGACCGTGCTTTGGGACAACCTGTAGAGCTGAATGATCAGTTATCCAATCCCAGAGCTTCGTGAACAAAGTTAACGCGGCAACAAAGGAGCTAGAGGGGCGCATAGACGCTATCTCAAAGGCATCAGACCCGGTGTTTAATACCGGAGGTGTGACGACACTTTTGCGCAGTCTCGCGCTCAAGGTAGTGTGTACACTCGTCGAAAGCTGGTTAGATGGCCGTCGCCAACTCATATCCTTTGCTACGTTTAGCGTCCCAGCCCGGATACCGCATTGGTGGAGGCGCAATGGGAGCCGATGGATCTGTCGCTTGGTGCAAAGCAGCTCTTGGGGCGATTGGATACCAGCAGTGCCGAGCACCTAGGAGTCTCTGTGATCGCAGCCACGTCCACATTGCATTAAGAAACGTTAAATTGATTTTTCTATGATTTCTCCAATTTCGCAATCGGAGTGAGTGTTCAGCGGAATCGGCGATGGAGGTGACATTGTTCGACGGGGTGGACATTCTTGACGGGAATGGCGGCTTGACTGAGCAAGGCAAATCACTCATTCGTGAGCGCTGGTACGATGAACGATTAGCCATCGTGACTCTCCTCGGCTCGCGCGCCACGGCGAAGAGACGGCGCCAGATGATTGCCGAGGTGCTGGGTGACCCAACGCCTTTGACAGTCACTCCCGGTCCAGGGGATGGTGTCGCGCTATTCGCAGGGGTGACCTACGGAGAAGAAGACTACCAAATGCTTATCGTGGATATAGGCGATGCATCATCGCCTGCCGTCGGGACACTCTGCGTTCTGTCATCTCTTGTGATATCGGCAGCTGACACAGAGATGGCAGTTGCAAATGCACTCCCCGCATTCCCTCCCTTCCAAGATGCCCTGCAGCGACTTGAACGGGAACTCACTGCCGTTGAGGTGTACGACACTCTTCCAAGTATGCTAACAATCGATTTCTCACATGACCTGTCGCTTCGCCATCCAAAAAACTCTTCATCATCCCTGTCGGCTTCCCTTGCGTCTATGGTGCGGCTCAAGACTCTGGACATGCGGACCGCCAATGATTTGATGAATTTAGATCCTTCGTCGTTGTTTGTACAAAGTGTTGGGGTGAAGAAGGTTTTTGGATGTGATCTCACGGGAGAGTTGCTGCTGTCACTTCTCAAAGCTCTTGAGGGAGATATTGCTGATGGACACGAACCAGACCTCACCAGTGCCTGGGATGAGTTTGTTGAACGCAGGTGCACAACAGTTGCAGAAGATGCAATGGCCACGTACATTGACTGCATACAGTCGTCTCTGGGTGATGACTCGGCTCCAATTGAACTCGATGCGTTCGAAAAACTCCACGATGAACTCTGGCGACTAGCGATAGATGTCTTTCGCAACGGGACAGAGCTTTTGAAAGCTCCAAGTCGGCGAGCAGTGCGCGCCAAGCTCAAGAGCGACTTGAAACAGAGATATGCAGAGGAGGTCAAGACACTGCGGGCACACTCCCGATTATTTTGTGAAGCACTGCGAAAAGAATTATGGCGTGAGCTCTCCGTTCCTATCCTTGAAGTCTGTGACAGTGGACATGATGAAGACTCAAAGAACGAGACCCAATCATTTCGAGAGGCCCTGAACGCCATCCATCGTTTTGAAGAAATATTTAAACAACGAGCAAGAGGCCCTGAGCAACAATCTGTGTTGAGTGATTTCTATCGCACAGAGGCAGTCGAACTGTTTCGAAGACTGGAGGATATTGTGAGTCGTCGTATGACTGATAAGCATCTAAGCGGACTTCGTGAAGGGCTTGAACACGAGTTTGAACAAAAGAAAGCTGCACTCATTGCTCGATTCAAGCAAGAGGAAGATCAACTTCGGGCATCTGTCGCTCGCGAAATCCAAGTAATGCAAAAGGTACATGATGCGAAGAGTTCACGAGTAAAAATTGATGAGACGGAGTCCAAGCGAGTTAAAGATGAGCTTGCTGAACTTCGCAGCGTGAAAACAGCACTTGAGAATCGGCAGGTTGTTCTCGAGCACGCAGTTGAAGATGCTACCCAACAGAATAGAACTCTCGAGATCAAAGTGCGGGACCTTGAGCATGCAATCCGCCAAGAAATGGCCAGTCGCGCAGAGCTTGTGGAGACACTTAGTGCAACGATCAAGTCGGCGGAAGTAAAGGAAAGCCAGTTGCTTGATCGGATTGCTGAGCTGAATATCGAGGTCAAAGAGAAAGCGTCACGAATCGAGAATGAGCTTCACGAACTTGCCATACAGCAACGTAAAACCAGCGAGGTACGCATTCGTGGTTCTCTTTGGTTACAAGAATAACTAAACTCTCACTCGGGGATATGAAATCCAGGAAAAAGAAGAGATGCAGAACAAGTTGAGCGAGTTTTACCTTCGTGTGACGGCGTTGCCTCCCGCTTTGCAGCAACACTTGTTTTGTGATGATACTAGAGAGAAAGAGCCCGTCGGTTTTGTTGACGCACTTTCAAGTTTTATGAGTGAATAAGGCGTCCAACTGTTCACTGCAATCACAGTTGATAACGACTTAAAACTTCGGCGGATTCGCTTAAATCTGGTCGGACTTGCTTGCTGGAGCGCGTGGATGAGTGATCTTTGTCAGTGCCCGATTGAAGTCTTCTTCTGGTAACTGTTTTCTCATCACTTCAAAGATAGCTACCAGTACTAAAGCGTCCAACGCTGCGTAGTGCAGCTGGGCAGTCGTCAGTGGTCGCCTCTCCCAGTCCGACATCCGCGATCTTTTATCTAGTGGCTTCAAAAGGTACTCTTGAGCGACCGCAGCGAGTGAAAGACTCGAAGCACTGTGAGGACTATTTTCTTTTCCGCTGCGTCGGTTCCCACGTTTCTTCTTGTTCTTGTTGTTCTTGATTTCCTTGCTCACGACTGACACACTACTATCTGCCGCTTGCTGTTCATCCTGTAGCGCACAGTCCGATACATTTTCGTCCTTTGTCCCTGCGATCTTCGCATGACCGGTAGTGGCTTCTCCCACAGCCATCCCATGGTCATGCTTTCGATGCCGTTTGTCTATCTCTCCTTCCTCGAGCTGAACGGGAACATCGACTGGAGTGGTGACGTCCAGTCGTGGTCGCTTGAGTCGATTCAAATACTTGGCCAAAACTTGCACGTCCACAAGGTTTCGAACAAGTACATGGTGACGAGGGTCTCCGTCAACACAGAGTACTTTTGCTAGCACTGACATGTCGCCATTGGCGTCAAATGCTAGCTTCGCAATGTCTTCGGACTGGAAGAGGTCGCATAACGACGAGCACTGCCTTTTTAGAGCGATGGTGTCTATCACATATACTCGAGATGCCGATGCGATCTGCAAGACAGCACACGCCTCAACCTGTTGGAGACTGCTCGGCGTTGCCTTCCACTCACAGTCAAAACCCACGATAGATTCACCCTTCAGGTCCGTGACACAATCAGCTAGTGATTCTGGAGTATCGACAAAGATGCAGCAGTCTTTGTCAGCGAGATCATCAAGAGAAAGACACGACTCTTCTGGTTCCAGTTCGTCCTCGTTGGGGAACGATTCTATCTCGACACCAGTTGTATCGACATGGGCGAACTCTTCTCTTCCCACTAAACCTGAGCGATGGACGAAAAGCCGTGTGATTAGGTTCTCAGGGCCATATTTGTCCAAAACAAAACGGGATACATAGGCAGAGAGTTCTAGATCGCCTTGCACGGCTACGAGAGCATCCTCAAACTGACGATTGTGAAGTAGAAATCGTAGAGACGACCGCGTCTTGGTAGTGAAGTACAAAGGGAAATCTCGCTCGTTCATTCCAAACTTGATCAGGCGCTTCTTGATAGCCTTGTCTCGCGGGTTACGGGCAACCAACTGTTCAATGAACAGCCGTTGGTAGGTGGAGTTGTCTCGAACAAAGCAATCGGCTGCGTCGAGATCGTTTTGGGCAACGGCGGCGGTGATCACGGCCTCAATTGGCACAAGGTGCATCATCTTGAGCTCGTTCAAGAGAACTACAACGGCTTTAACGCGGGAATGGAGACACCGCTTGCAGTATTCAGCAACGCGGTCCTCGGGGACCTGGAATGCCGAGATGAACTCGGCGCACGTCAGCGCCCTCGCATCTTCGAAATGCTCCAGCAATAGCGAGCCCGCCAAATCTCTGGCCATTGGGGACGGCAGGGAGGCACCACGGTCTGCACGCTGTCTCATGCATCGGCAGCCGTTGGTTGTGAGCGTAAAGAACGTGCCACGCGAGGCCGGCTGAATGGCACAGAGTCAGCAAGAGCAACCGATTTCTCCAGCACCTACACACGCACCGGCGGCCATTGAGCCAGCGCAAGCAAGAAAGCGGACGGGGCCCACTCGACCGTACTAAAAGCCTTTTCAAGTTCCCTACCAACCTCACGGGCATCCATCTCTTGCAACAACAGGCACGCGTGCGCGACTTTGTGCTCTCGAAAGAGCTCCGTCAACTGGCCTGACGCACAGTTTGTACATTCATCCAAAGGGTGTGGTGGCGGTGCAGCTTCTGTGAGCGGCGAGGGGGGCGCGGCAATGCTCATACCGGACATTTAGTCCTGCTTAGGCACACTGTATTAGTGCCAACGAGAGGAAAATGATCGATTGGCTGAAATTCATTATCTCGTATTCCACTGGTAGAAAAGTTTCATCTAATAAGGGTGCAGAAAACATGGATTATAGTTTTTGTTATGCTCGGAGCGTAACACTTGTTCTAGTCCGAAGTCCGATCATAACGTCACTTATGATCCGTTTCTATGAGCCACCTCCGGAGGTGGCTCATTTGGCTTACGGCCGGATGATTTGGGGAAACGATAGAAAAAGTTGGACCATGTGAGAGGAATTTCCTAAACCTTCAAAACCAACAAGGATTTTTTCGATATTTTTATTTTTGTCGAACTTATCATCGGATCATAACTGACAAAACCGAGGGTACTCAAGGTTTCAGATGGATGATATTGCGCGTTTCAAACAAAATTTCCGTCCAGGGTTCAGACAATCGTGCGAGTCGAATCACGCACCAATCGTGCACCTCTGATACATGATCATTAATATCA
>JAADVR010000217.1:0-45070 GCA_023335855.1 Pythium scleroteichum
CTCTCGATGGCGGTGAATCTCACGGTGTGTGCGTTGTCTAGACGGCATCATCTTCCAGTGGTTCATGGTGCGTTCGGCGTGCCCTATGTGAGACCGTGCTGTTTCCGCTGGGCTGACGGGGAGTTTTGGTTTGTTAGTGCTCGGGCATTCTGATGGTTGGGCTCGCGTGGGGGCTGCTGAGCAACAACTGGGCGCAGTACGCCAAGGCCGGACTGTACACGTTCCCCGAGGGCATTCTCGGCGGCGCGTCCTTCGCGATCGCCAACCTGCTCATCCCGACGGTCGTCAACAACCTCGGGCTCGGCGTCGGCTTCATGCTCTGGAACGCGACCAACATCACCATGGGCTACCTCATCTCGCGCCTCGGGTTGCTGGGCGTGGAGCAGACCATCCCGCGCCTGCCGGCCGTAAGCCTCCTTGGTATTCTCTTCATGCTTGGCTCGATCGGCGTCTACGGCATGATCAAGCCCACGCTCGTGGCCGAGGTCGTGCCCGGGCGCAAGAAGCAAGGCGCGAACGGCGCCGAGTTTTCACCGCTGCTGCCCGTGGGCAGCGACCGCTCGCCACTACCGCCGGCGCGGCCCTCGCAGGACGAGTCGCTGCAGCAGGCGCTCATACACCCGGAGCTGCCCAATTTCGGGCCGTACATGATGCCCGCGGACGTGAGCGAGCACGTGGCGCTCGTGGACCGCGCGGCCGAGCGCAGCCGCAAGATCATCGGCATGGTCATCGCGCTGTTCGTGGGCGTATTCTTGAGCTGCTGCCTCGTGCCGTTCGCCAACTGGCAGCAGCGCTGCACGCCGTCGGCGTCGTCCGAGGTCGTGGTCGCGACGTGCAACCCGCTCAACTTTGTGTTTTCGCAGTGTCTCGGCATCTACATCACGTCGACGGTCGCGTTCCTGCTCTACTCGGCGTTCCACCGCTTCGTGCTCAAGCGCTCGATGCCGCGCAGCGTCATGCGCCCGGCGTACATGTGCGGCGTGCTCTGGGCCGTCGGGCTCACGGGCCAGCTCTACTCGATGGGCGAGCTCGGCTTCGACCAGGCCTACCCGCTCTCGTCCATCGGCCCGGCTATGGTCTCCATGTTCTGGTCGGCGTGCTACTTCCACGAGATCCAGGGCAAGCGCAACCAGATCACGCTCGCCGTCGCCTCGACCATGGTCTGTGTCGGCATGGCGCTGCGTATGGTCGCGCAGTAAGACTGTGTTTAGAAACGAATGTACCCATTTCGAACGCAACCTCACTCCTGCGGGGGAGCTCCTCGTTGTGCCCTTCTCGCGAAATGCCCACACTCGACCAGCATCATTAGTGGCTCCACGTCCACACCATCGGATCCCACCATCGCAGTGCCTACATCAGACAACGATGCTTGGAAAGTTGTAGTAACGTTATCGTAAGGCTGGCAGCCGCCGAGACTGCCACGAGGGCGGCGACAAGCGGTGCCACAGGCCCAGCGCCGTAAGTCGGACGTCCGAACAACGCAAGCTCGAACTGAAACTCAGTTGGCGAGTCGTCCGAGGGCGTCACGACGAGAGCGTCGGCAAGAGCAGCACCGCGAGCAGAGGCGTTATGGAATGTGGCCAAGAGAACAAAACGAACAAACAACGTTTCAATCACGGTGAAATTTAATGTGTGGTCCACGCCATTATAGAAATTTAGGAAAGGTTAGGAAACAAGTCTCACCTCACCACGAGTAAAGTTGGCGATCATCTGCGCGCCAACAAGTTGTCTCCTGGTCCGCATGCCAACGTTGGCGTCCCTCTCGCCACCAAACGTCGAGCGGATTGAAGATGCTGGGGGCGACCATCACTCCGGTTTCCCTTTTGCGCGGTTTCCCCCGCCCCGCCCGCGTCCTCATTCCCCAATTTGCCGCCGACCACGCAAGACCCCACTCGCCGGCACGTCCTCTCCTTTCTCTGCGTCTCTGTGCGTGCCCAGCAGGGGGAAGCGGCTGTCCTCGCACTTGTGCGCTACGTGGCCTCGTCGGTTGAGCCGCCGATGGCGTCGAATTAAACGGACCTCGCAGTGCTAATTCCGTCGTTCGAGGGGTATGGGCGGCAAGCGCCGCGTGTTCCCGCTGCAGGTGCAGACGCCGAACGATGCTGCGGCGCCGTCGGCCGCGCAGCGCTCCCTGCTGCCGCCCAAGAGCCCTCTCCACGGCGCGCGCGCCGCGGGTGTGTCGAGCGGAAATGGCGGCTTCGAGCGCATGCTGCTGCTGCGCAACATGAACGTGTCGGTCGCGGTCTCGGGCGCGGAGGACAGCGGCGCTGTTGGGAGAAGGGAGACGACGAGCGTGCAGGTGGCGCTGCCGCCTGGCGTGGAAGAGGTGTCGGCCGCGCAGAATTTGAAGGAGCGCAAGCAACTGGAGGCGCGGCGCCGCGTGGAAGTGCAGCTCATGGCGCTCGAGGACTACACCGACACGCCCGAGGGCGAGGCGCGGCTGCGGCGCCAGGACGAGCGCGCGCGCATGCAAGAGGAGGAGCTGCGCATGCAGCGCATCGTGCAGCAAGAGAAGGCGCAGCGCCGCGCGCAGCAACTGCGACGGCAAGTGGAGGAAGAGGCCCGAGTCAAAGAGATGTATTTGGCCAAGCGGCGGCACGAGATTGAAGAGCAGGCACGCGTCGCTGCAGAGAAAGAGGCCGCGAGGAAGCAGGCGCTGCAGGCGAAGATGAAGGCGCTGAAAGAAGAGGCCGACCGCAAGGCGAGGGAAGAATACGCCGCGCGCCAGAAGAAACTCGAGGACGAGGCGCAGGCTGAGCGAGACGTGCGAGTCGCGGAGAGCGAGACCAATGCGATGCACGTGGAGGACCTTCTCAGTGTAGCGATGCGCAACGACTGGCTGGCCGAGCAGGAGCGGCGGAAGCAGATCGAGGCTGAGGCGCTCGAGTGGAAGCTGTTTGAAGAGAGCGAAGCCGCGCGACAGCGAGAGGAGACGCGAAAGCGCCGCGAGGCGCAGAAGGAACAGTACGAGCAGGACCGAGCACGCCGTATGCAGATCCACCGACTCCAGCAGGAGCGCGTGCGAACTGCCGCGGGCAAGAAGCGGCAGCAGGAGCAGGAGAGCGAAGGCGTCTCCGCTGCGAGCGCAGCCGCCACGAGCCTGCAGCGGCTGCGATCCCAATGCGATTCCGTGGAGATGCCGCCACTTGTGATCCCGCAAGCGTCTCCGTCCGAGGTGTCCGCGCGAGACCAGTCCACCGTGCGAAGATCCGCGGAGACCGCGAGGCCCCAGCAGTCAGGACTTGGTGTCATCAATGAGCAGGCGCTCGTACCGCCGCCACCGGCTCTAGCGCCAGCTGAGTTCGTCAACGAGCCTGAGCCGCGTGAAATCGTCGCGACAGAAGAGAACGAAGCTCGATTCGACGCAGACAAGGTCGCCGAAGGTGTCGACATCCCCTCCGAGCCGACTTCACTGCTTACGAACGAGCCGACGCCACCAATATTGCTCGCGCCTGCCGAGGGAGCGGTCGTTCTCCAGCAAGAGCTGCTGTCGCTAGAGCAGCTTCGCCTCGACGGGGTAACGCCGATGGCCGAGGTGCTGAGCGTGACCGCGGGCTCCCCCGCCGCGGTCGCCGGGCTCGCTGTCCACGACCTTGTCATCGACTTTGGCGGCGTCACGAGCGCCACGCCCAAGTGCATCGTCGCGATCGCCGAGCGCGTGCAGCAAAACGTCGACAACGTGCTCTCACTCGTCGTGCTTCGCCCCACGGAAGAGCGCGAGGGCGACGCGCAGGTCCAGCGCTGCGAGTTGCAGCTCGTACCGAGAAAGTGGAAGGGCAAAGGCCTGCTCGGATGCCAACTCAGCCCGTTCAAGTGGCCGGCGGTTACCAGTGTTGTCGACCGCGAGGCTTCTACAGCGGCTTCGTCCGCGGCCGAGAGTCCAGCTTCCGCGGCTAGTGCATACGATGCACTCGTGCTGTACCAGGTCCAACCAGGCTCACTCGCACATCGGCTCGGGCTCGTGGACGGCGACGTGCTCGCTCGCTGCGGCGATCTCGATCTCGCGGGCGGCAGCGCGGAAGATTCGCTCACGGCCGTCGCGTCCTACCTCCACACCCACTGGCGCGCGGCCCGACGAGAGTCGCTAGTGACAATCCAGCGATGGGACCCGCACGAGCAGTGCTATGCCGTTTTTAAACTCGTGCTCCCCGCTCCTGCAGCTGGCGAGCCCCTCGGCTGCGCGCTCACGACCTACGCGCAGTTCTACTACCCGAACGGCCTGCCGGAGGCCGCCCCGCCCGCCTGCGACGAGTGTTTCTACACGTCGCTGGCCTCGTCACTGCATGCCGCGGCGCTGAGCGGCCACGTCTCGTGCCTCGAGTCGCTCATTTCGACCTGCAGCCCCGAGTTTCTCGACTGGCGCGACGACGAAGGGCGGTCGCCGCTGTTCTACGCGTGCTACGCGCAGCAGGCGCACGCGGTGCAGTGTCTCGTGCGCCATCTCCAGTCAGTCGTCGGGAGCTACGATCCGGTCTCCGGTGCCGACGCCTACGGTGATTCGCCGCTCCACGCGGCCGCGAGCAGCGACTGTGTGCCAGCCATCGAGTGCTTGCTCGACTCGCGCTTCATCGCCGACGTGAACCTGGTCAACGCCTCCACGCAGGCCACGGCGGCCCACGTAGCTGCCTCCGAGACGGCGCTCAAGCTTCTGCACGGCCGCTTCCACGCCGACGTGCTCGCGCTCGACGGCGACGGCCGCATGCCGCTCTTCTACGCCTGTCTGCGCAACGACGCGGCCAGCGTCGCGTTCCTCTGCGCGCTGTTCCCGGACTTTGCCGACTATGCTGACAGCGCCGGCGGCAACACGCCGCTCCACATGGCCGCGTGGTGCGGCTTCGGCGAGGTCGTGGCGACGCTCATGCGCGCGCTGCCGAGCATCGCACTCTTCGTGCCCAACCAGGACGGCCTCGACGCTCGCGCACTCGCGGAACGAGCCGGCTGGAGCGACGTCGCCAACGAACTCGCGCAAGCAATGGCGCGCTCCGCTTGAGTTGTCTTTTTCTAGAGCGAGCTATTTCCGAGACGCCACCGACGGCAAGAGCCTGCGGCACTGCTGAGATCATGGCGAGTCCGACGCACGCGAGTCGAGGACCGCGATGGAAGGGCGTCGCGACGGCTCCGACCGCGACCAATGGCGGCAGCGACCTGCTGCAACTCCTGACGCTCGACTTGTCGCCGCTGGAGAAGCGGTTTGAAGACGTCTTTGCGCGGCTCGACGCGCTCGAGCAAGCGTCCAAGGCGACGGCGGAGGATTCGCGACCTAGCGAGCCAGTGACGCAGACTGCAACCGAGGCCACGACACTGAACTCGACGAGTGGTGTCGCCGAGCGCATTGAGAAAGGGGTCTTGGCCAAGGAGCTCGAGGAGCTGCACGCGGCCCAGCTTCGGCTCAAGGTCCAGCACGAGCTCGCGCAAGCGGCGGCCAACGTGGAGATGGAGACGCTGCGGCGCGACCTGCTCGCGCTGCCGCAGCACGCGGACTTGCACAACTTCCGCGCCGAGGTCAACGTGCTCGTGACGTCGACGATGAAGTCGCTCGGGGACCAGCAGCTGCTGCTGTGGCAGGACGTGGAGCGATCGCTCGCCGCGCGAGACCTCGCCGAGAACCAGTGGAAGGCCCACTTCGAAGGCAGCATGACCGAGCGCATCCAGGACGTGTGGGCCGGGCTCGCGCACGCGCAGTGTCGCGTGGACGAGTCGCTCGAGTCGCTGCAGCGTGACATGGTCAAGGTCGAGGCATCCACGCGCGAGACCGTGGCCAACGTGGACCGCATGCAGCTCACGCTTTCGCAGCTAGAGACGCGCACGACCCACCAGGAAGAAGAGACGGTCGCCCACGAGCACGCGTTCCTGCAGCTCCACGCGCTGCTCAAGCAGACGAACAGTGCGATGGCGAGCGAGGACGCAGCGCTGCAGACCGCGCTGGACTCTCTGAAGCAGCAAGTGGACACTGCTGAGCAGCGCCATGAGGCGGAGCAGCGGAACTACGAGACATTCATCGCCGACACGGAAAAGGCGCTAGCGTTTTGCACGCACGAGATCACGGCGACGATCGCCAACGCGCTGCAGCGGCACCAAGACAAGCTCCAGTCTCTGGAAACTGGGCTCACGACGGCCATGGCCGAGCTGGGGGTCTGCCAGGACCATGGCCGCAAGACCGACTCGCGGCTCGGCTCACTCGACGGCCGGCTCGTGCAGCAGGAGAAGCAAGTGTCAACGCTGGCGCTCATCGCGCAGGAGCAGCAGCACGAGCTGCTGCGCCACGTGAGCGAGATCCGCAAGATGCTGGACCAAGCGGCGCAGGACCGCGTGGCGATCAAGCGCGCGGCGACCGAGCTGCGCTTTACGGTGCAGGAGGTGCAGCAGACGCTGCAGGAAGTGGGCAAGATGGCGGCCACGACCGAGCTCTCGCTTGCGCGCGCGGCCGCCGAGATTCCCAAGCTACACGTGCTCGCGTCGACCAACACGGCGACGATCTCGCGCACGCGTGAGGCGCTCGCAGATCTGGGCGAGCTCGTGCAGCGCGAGACCAAGTTTGCGCACGAGCTGCACGCGCAATTCGAGAACGAAGTCAAGGCCAGTGCCGCGCGGGTCGCGGAGCTCCACGCGTGCGACGACAGCGCGCAGCAGAGCATCGCGGCAACGAACGCGACGTTGCAGAGCACCAAGCACGCGCTCGAAGAGGGTATCAGGACCAACGGCAACATGGTCCACCAGCTTAACGCCATGGTGGACGCGCTCGCAATCACCGAGAGCGCGACCGACATGGACGACAAGCTC
Organism: Pythium scleroteichum; assembly: GCA_023335855.1. Classification (NCBI taxonomy): domain Eukaryota; phylum Oomycota; class Peronosporomycetes; order Pythiales; family Pythiaceae; genus Pythium; species Pythium scleroteichum. Next base: position 6,781 of record JAADVR010000217.1, read on the forward strand.
CAGCGCTTCGCGCTCTCGACCGCCGAGCTCGGGCTCAAGCTCGAGCACTTTTCGATCGCCGCCAGTACAAACGCTGCTCTCAGCGAGCACGGGCGGCCCGTGCTGGTCAAGGACGACGTCAAGGCCGAGCTCGCGGTGCTGCTCGCCAAGGTCGTGCGGTTCCTGGGCTCGGGCGTGGCGATCGACCAGAACAAGTATTTTCTCTCGGCTCCAAAGCTCGCTGCACCGAGTGCCGACCCGGCAAGTGGCGCGCTCGTGGTCGAGTCGCCAGCGGCCCGCGTGCTCGAGCAGCTGCGCGCGGCCAAAGTGGCGCTCTTCTGCGTCACGATGCGGCGCCTGCTGGACCAGCTGCGGCCTGTGGCGGCGAGCGCGCGCCACGTGCACGAGTCGCGCGACCACTTCGAGCGCCAAGTGCGGTACGTGGTCGAGTTCGGGCTCGCGAACCTCTTCTCGAACGTCGGGCGCCCACGTCACCCGAACCGCAAGCACGCGCACGCAGGCACGTGCATCGCGTGCGACCGACCGCTCGACGACGGCGACGACGACGTGTGCGCGCAAAACGAGTCGCACTTCGCTCGACTGCTCGAGGCCACGGACCCGGAGCTCGAGGCTGTCGACGAGCTCAAGATGCGGCGCAACAAGCTGGTCACGAACCCCCACACTGTGTCTTCGTCCTCAGCTGGTGTCACGCACAAGATCGACACGAGAACGGCCGTGAAAGGCCGCTCGGGAGGGCCTCCGCTGTCGTCGAGCCAGCCACGGCCGCGCAGCGCCGCGACGGAGAACAGCAGCGAGTACGTGTATCGCGCGGGCTTCCGACTGCCGCGGCCGTCGACGGCTGGCAGCGCCATGGGGAAAAGCGCAAGCGCGGCGGAGCTCGCGGCTCTCCATGGGCTCGTCGTGGCTGCAGGCGCTGGCTCCCTCGCGCAGGGCGAGGTCAAGGCGACGTTGGACGACACCATGTCGTCGTGTCTCGAAAGAGTCGCGCTCGTGGGCAAGCCGAGCCAGCGAGCGGTGGACGTGCACACGCCTGTCGCTGCGCCTTCGACTCCGCAGGCCTCGACGCCGTCGCCTCTTGTGCGCCCACACACAGCGCCCATGCGAAGCCGCAGCCTGCCAAAACTCGAAGCCTCGAACGAACCAGCACGATGAAAGCGAGTCCATTTTTTGTTTGTATCAAGGACCCTACGCCTGCTTGACCTTGGTCGTTACGGCGCTCAGCGCCTCCAGGCGCTCGGTCAGCACCGGGTGGTCGTTGTGGTACGAGCTGTAGAGCGGATCTGGGTTGAGCGCGCGCAGGTTCTCGACGTAGTACGTGGTGAGTCCCGACTGGAGGCTCGCACCGTGGCCGCACGCGACGGCGTGCGCGTCGGCCTCGAACTCGTGGCGCCGCGAAAGCGCGACCCGCAGGAACTGCCACACGCGCTCGAACGGCGGCCACAGCGCCGAGGAGAAGAGAAGGTACCCGACGACCAGCGCTGGTGGCGAGTGCGTAGCGAATCCGAAGCTCGCGTAGAGCGCGTCGTCGTCCATGCAGCGAGCGAAGCAGAAGAGCTTGACGAAGTCGTGCACCGCCTGGGCCGCCGCGCTGCGCTGCATGTGCCATCGCTGCCAGTGGCCGAGCTCGTGGCAGAGCACGGCGACCACTTCGTCGTGCGTGAGCTGCTCCAGTAGCGTGTCGTACAGCACGATGGTTTTGGAGCGGAAGAGCCCCGAGATGAACGCCGTGCTGTGGCCCGAGCGCGTCGAGTTGTCGAGCACGACGATGCGATGCAAAGGGAAGCCGTGGGCGGCCGCGAGCTGCTCGAGGCGGCTCCGCAACGCGGCGTCTGCGAGCGGCTCCATCGAGTGGAACAGCGAGACGAGCAGCGGGACCCCGGCGACGACGAGGAACCCGGCGCCGGTCCACACGAACGGCATGTACACAAAGAGCAGCGGGCCGGCCCACCGTGCGACGACGACCAGAGCGGCGACGACCGGGAGCCCTACGACCACCGTGAGCACGACCGCCTTGGCGGCATCGACTGCGAACGTACGGACGGACTGCTTGTTGAACCCGTGGCGCGCTTCCGCAACAAAGTCCGAGTAGAGCGCGAGGGGCAGCGCCTCGAGGCCGTCGCGCAGCAGCATGACGCCGAAGAGCACGACCGAGCGGAGCACTTCGCTCTGCGCGTCGAGGTCGAGCCACGCGAGCGCTCGGCCGCTGAGTGTCCACGCCAACGGCAGGAAGCCGAGCGCCAGCAGGGCCGAGGAAACCACGAGCTTGAACCCTCGACTGGCGAGATCGAACGAGAGGCGGTCGCGTTCGTAGGCGCGGCACTGCGCGTACTTGTCGCGCGTTAACGCCAGCAGCGACGGCTTCCTGCTGCCCGAGCGTTCGTCGATGGCCTGGAGCTGGCGCACGAGCGAGGACGGAAGCTGCGGGTCGAGAAGGCGGTGGCGCTGGCGCAGGTCCACGTAGGTCTCCCACGCGACGAGCAGAAGCGGCAGCACGAGCGCAGCGGCGAAGAACGGGAACGCCGTGCGCGGTGGAGGCGTCCAGTGGGGCTCACGGAAAAGCGGCAGCAGCGAGGCAGTGGCGTTCGACATGGCTGACGCGAGAAAGAAGCCCAATGGCGTCGAGGAAGACACGTGACTCACGTGTCTTCCACGGACCTCACGTGTCTCGGTTGTCCATCTCTCACTCACTCCGTAAAAGCCATGGGCAAGTCCCACTGACGAACCCATTATTGTTGGACGCGTCCGGTGGGTTCGGTCTCCACCCAGCTTGGCCTCTCGCCGGCCACCAGATGCAGTCACCGACCTTGAATGCCTGAGCTGTGTTCGCATTCAAACCGAACGCGTCCAAAGGAAGACTTCAGAGCACGACACAGGAAAACACCAAGCAGATCGGCGCTCCCGAGAGCCGACGACCTCGATGAGTCAGGTTCTTAGGATCGCGCAGCCCATCGAATTGCTTTGCATCCGTGCGAAATGACTCAGCGACGCGTCCTCTTGCATCAAGATCGCAGCGAATCCAGTGAATCCGTGGAAAATCGTCGTCTGATGCGAGTGTAACGCCCAGGATCTCGCCGCTTCGGCAGTCACAACCACGAAGGGACTCGCTCAGATACAAAGAGGGACCGTGAAGCGCCAGGTCTTCGGCGCCACCACCACAACTGCGTTCTTGTTTTACACTTGGCCACGAGATGAAGCCGCGAGGGCAAAGCTCGCATTGCGCGCTGCTGCGGCACCGCGGCGGCCAGCGCCTCCAGTTCTCGACCGTCGTGCTGCTGTCGGTCGCCGTGCTCTGGAGCATCGGCGTGCTCGTGCTCACGACGCATCCTGCAAGTCTCCGCTCTGAGAGCGTCGTGCTAGTCGAGGTGCCGCCGCTCCCGACTGTCGTGGAAGTCACTCAGCCGACGGATCCGGATCCGGATCCGTTCGAAGACTTCCCGGGTCTCCGCAGCGTTCTCCACCCACGGACGCCAGAGCTGCGCAATCTCGTCGGCGAGCGACTGACGCTGTCACCTGAGGAAGATCTCGGCTCGCGCATCGTCGCGACCACAAGGTTCTCTTCGCGCAGCACGGCCGCGACGAACGCGGCGTCCACTACAAGCTCGAGAACCGCGCGTTTCTCGACGAGCCGGCTAACCGCCAGGACGACGCGCTGCTGATCGTGATGGTGCTCAACGACGCCGCGTCCTGGGGGCCCAACCGCACGCTAAATGACGGTCTCGACCTGCTCGCGAGCTTCTCGTACCCCAAGGCCAAGACGTCGCTCACGATGCTCGTGTCCAGCTACAGCGAGTTCGACCGGCTCCATGAGCATCTTGCGACGCGTACCGGCGAGTTCGCGCAGGTCTCGCTGCTCTTCCGCGACGACTTTGGGCTCGCGGGGCTCTCGCGCGCCAACCGCCACGCGTCTGCGCTCCAGAGCGCGCGGCGCCGCATGCTTGCGCGCTACCGCAACTTCGCGCTGCTCTCGACGCTCGAGCCGTGGCACCAGCACGTGGTCTGGCTCGACGCTGACGTGCACGTCGTGCCGCGCGTCCTCATCACCACGATGGTGCGCGCCGACCGCGACGTCCTCGAGCCGCTCTGCTACGCAGGCTCGCCGCCGTCGACCGACCACGAGTACGACCTCAACGCCTGGACGGGCGAGCGAAGACGAGCGTGACGGCTTCGTCGCCGGCAACGCCGACGTGCGCCATCTGAGCCACTTCCGCGACGGCGCCGGCGAGTTCATGCCGCTCGACTCGGTCGGCGGCACGATGCTCTACGTCAAGGCCGAGGTCCACCGCCAGGGCGTGATCTTCCCGCACCACTACGTCGTTGGCGGCGACTGGTACCGCGAAGGCTTCGACGCCATCGAGACCGAGGGGCTTTGCTACACGGCGCACTTACTCGGCTTCAAGTGCTGGGGGCTGCCGCATGCGGTCGTGTACCACGTCGCATAGAGCTACGCTCTGCAGGTCAGTAGATTTGACACATATACACTTGTCTCAGTACGTATAATACGTTGCCCACCACCTCCAAAAAGATGCAGCTCCTCAAGAGCTCAGACGAGAGAGAGAGGAGAAGAGAAGGACGCATTTGAGTCCACATGCATAAAATGAGATGGCTGGGATGGGTGGCCCACGAAGCGAAGTGGATTTTCTGCGGGAGGCAAATGGCGCAGGCGCGAACTGGCCACTAATCTACCTCCATTTCCTCCAGTGTTCTTGAAGTCTTGGCCTTACAGAGAGGGATCGAGGGGGTTGAGGACGCGAGCGGAGCGGTGGTGGTAGCAGATAGTGAGTCTAGGATCCACGACAGCATTGTCGTTGACGGAGGACTGGTGACTCCACTTCGCGAAGAGAATCTACGAGATCTGCAGCGCCATTAGCCTGGTCTAGCTTTGTCGTCAACCCATTCGCTCCTAGGAACCTATCGGTAAGCTTTCCTCGCCATAAATTCCCCGAAACCCTCGTTCCCGCCATCCGCGGATCTCCCTGCGCTCGATTCCACCTCAAAACGAAGGTTTTATCCCGTATTTTGTTTTTTTACCTCCCCCTCTCGCTCGTTCTTTCCAGTTGGCGCCACACCAAAAAAACCACCGGCTGGTCTGCCGTCACCAACCAAAAACCAACGCCGCCAACCCCCCACGCCGCCCATTCCCCGCCTGGAAGCCTCCCCCCCTGACAGCCCCCATGGAGATCTCGACCGCGCTGCTCAACACGCAGAGCCCGGACCTGGCCACGCGCCAGCAGGCCGAGGCCTTCCTCAATGCGGCGCTCGAGTCGCAGATGGGCCAGTTCATGGTCACGCTCGTGCGCGCGCTCGCGGCCGAGGACTTTGCGGTCGTCGGGCGCCAGGCCGCCGGGCTCTACCTCAAGAACGTGCTCGACGCCAAGGACGACTACGTGCAGCTGCAGAAGAAGCAGGCGTGGCTCGCGCTCGACGTGGCCGTGCGCGCCGAGATCAAGGACGGCGCGCTCTCGGTGCTCACGTCGACGGACGCGACGGCGCGCCACACGGCCGCGCAGCTCGTGGCCAAGATCGGCTCGATCGAGCTGCCGGCCAAGCAGTGGCCCGCGCTGCTCGACGCGCTGCTGGGCAACGTCACGGGCGGCCACGACGGCTGCATCCACGCCACGCTCGAGTGTCTGGGCTTTCTCTGCGACGAGCTCGACGACGACGCGATCGACGAGCAAGACACGAACCGCATCCTCACGGCCATCGTCGACGGCATCCGCGAGGACCGGCCGCCGCAGATCCAGTACGTCGCCGTGCAGGCGCTCAACAACTCGCTCGACTTTGTGAGCGAGAACTTTCAGCGCCAGGGCGAGCGCGACCACATCATGACCAAGGTCTGCGGCGCCACGCAGTCGCCCGATCTCCGCATGCGCGTCGTCTCGTTCGAGTGCATCTCGACCATCGCGTCGCTCTACTACGACCACCTCCAGGCCTACATGGACACGCTCTGCCAGCTCACGTTCCAGGCCATCACGAACGACCAGGCCGAGGTCGGGCTCCAGGCGCTCGAGTTTTGGTCCACCATGTGCGACGTCGAGATTGAGATCATCGACGAGATCAACTACGCCGAGATGGAAGGCACGACGACCACGGCCGAGTGCGCGCGCTACGTCGAGCGCGTGCTGCCGACGCTCATCCCGATCCTCACGGAGCGCCTTAAGTGCCAGGACGAAGACCAGGACGAGGACTCGTGGAACATCTCGATGGCCGCCGCGACCTGCCTCGCGCTCGTGGCGCAGACGGTCGGCGACGCCTGCGTCGACCTCACGATGAACTTTATCACGCAGAACATCAACAGCAACGAGTGGCGCCCGAAAGAGGCCGCGATCATGGCCTTTGGCTCGATCCTCGACGGCCCCAATACGGAGAAGATTGACCCGCTCGTGCGCCAGGCGCTCGGCTTCCTCATGGGCTGCATGACCTTTGACCACATTCTCGTGCGCGACACGACGGCCTGGACGCTCGGCCGCATCTGCGAGCTCCACTACGGCTGCATCGACCAGGAGACGCTGCCGCGCCTCATGCAGCTGCTGCTCGAGGGCCTCGGCCAGGACCCGCGCGTGAGCCACAACATTTGCTACGCCATCCACAACATCGTCAAGGCCTTTGAGGAGTCGGACGCCGCGATCCACATGCTCACGCCGTACTACAAGGACATTTTCGACCAGCTGCTCAAGACCGCCGATCGCCCGGACGCCAACGAGAACAACCTCCGCGGCTCGGCCTACGAGGCGCTCAACATGCTCATCCAAGTCGGCGCCGACGAGAACAGCCCGCACGTCATGGTGCGTCTGCCGCACATTCTTGAGCGTCTCGAGCGCAGCCTGCGCGCCATGATGGAGAACCCGGACGACCACCGGGATGACCCGGCCGGCCTCCAGGCCATGCTCTGCGGCGTGCTCATCGCCGCGATCCAGAAGCTCAACAACCACATCCAGCCGCTCGCGGACCGCATCATGCAGGCGCTGCTCCAGGTCTTTGCGACGCGCAACGCCGCGGCCGCCGAGGAGGCGTTCATGGCGGCCGGTGCGCTCGCCAACGCCGTTGGCTCGGGCTTTGAGCCGTACATGGACTTCTTCGGGCCCGTGCTGCTCCACGGCCTGCGCAACAGCGAGGAATACATGGTCTGCAACGTGGCGGTCGGTGTCGTCGGCGACCTTTGCCGCGCGCTCGAGAAGAAGATCCTTCCGCGCTGCGACGAGATTATGGCCGCGCTCATCGATATCCTCAAGAACCCGAGCCTGAACCGCACGGTCAAGCCGCCGGTGCTTTCGTGCTTCGGCGACATTGCGCTCGCGATCGAGGGCGACTACGAGCGCTACGTGGCGCCGTCGATGCAGATGATCCTGCAGGCCGCCGGCGCCTGCGGCTCGATCGTCACGGACGACGACGACATCATCGAGTACATGAACCAGCTGCGCGAGGCCGTGCTCGAGGCGCTCACGGGCATCACGCAGGGCCTGGGCGGCCAGAACAAGGCCGGCTTGCTGCTCGACTACGCGCAGCAGATCGCGGCGTTCCTGGCCACGATCGCTAACGACAAGGAGCGCGCCGACTCGGTGACCATCGCTGCCGTCGGTTTCATTGGGTACGTGGATCTCTGCTGGATGGGATGGGTTGGCGTCGACCAGGGAGTCTAATGTGTTGTGTGTTGGATTGTAGTGACATGGGCCAGGCAATCGGCCAGGCAGTGGCGCCGCTGGCCAAGCAGCCGTTCGTGATTGAGCTCGTGAACGAATGTGCGCAGCTGCCGGAGCAGGGAGCGCAGCTCGCGACGTGGACGCGCCAGCTTTTCGATCTCGGCCACTAAGAGGACCAACTCGGGGGAGGACCAAGGAGAGGAGGACGGCAGGAGCATGAGGCTGCTGCCACAAGACCAAAACCAACGACGCGGTCGCCCTCGTCGCCTCGCCTGGCTCTCCGTCTATTGGCTCACTCGGTCTCTGGCTCGCACGACTCGCTGAAGATCTCGGGTGGTGATCTCTGCCTTTTGCAGGACGCTCACTGAGGAGATCGGACGGAGGCGACGCTGCTCTCGGCAGCCGCGAGCGGAGGCGGAGCGGTCGGAGGAGGGGAGCGGAGGGGAGAGGAGAGGAGCGGACCGCTCGTTACGAAGCTAACGAGCGCGCCTCGTGCCTGTTGCAGGAGGCCGCCGCCGTGGAGAGTGTGTGGAAAGAACTTGTTTCCGTCGCGTCGCCTCGGCTCGAGCCCTCGGGAGGTCGCGTGACGCGACTGACGGAGGCGCCTCGAGCCTGACGGCTGAGGGCGACGACGTATTAGAAGATGGCTAGGCAACTAAATTAATAATGGACTCGGGCCGCCCTGAGGAGCGGAGAGGAGAGGAGGGGACGCTGCTGCTCCCCTCCGCCGTCGCTCCTCCGCTTGGCGTCCGCCGTGCACCAGCACATTTCCCATCCGACCGGCTCTCAAAATTTGTGTACTCATCCGTGCGGAGCGCTTCAACATCACGGCATCAGATGATGGGGTTCTCAGATCGAATCGAATGTTCGATGGTGTGGTCCACACCGAGCCGTTGCCACGTGGCTGGCCTTTGCTGACGTGGACCACACGTTAAAACCTCTTTTTTGAGGTGGAATCTTGGGCGCCTTGGTCGATTGACGCGTTGCTGTTTGAAGTGCGGCCACGTGGATGGATCAGTTCGTTGGAAGCTTGCCCGACCGACGCCAACGTTGGCGCAACGAGCATTCTCGAATTTGACCGACTTCGACTACAAGCAAGATGATGACCAAGATGGTGCTGGCGTTGGCGTCGGCGGCCGTGGCCGTGGCGCAGGCCGAGGTGTACTTCCAGGAGAAGTTCGACGACGCCGCGTGGAGCGACCGGTGGGTGGCCTCGGAGTGGAAGCCGTCGAGCGAAGTGGGCGCGTTCAAGCAGGTCGTGGGCGAGTTCTACCCGTCGGAGACGGACAAGGGCATCAAGACGAGCGAGGACGCGCGCTTCTACGCGCTCTCGGCCAAGCTCGACAAGCCACTCAACAACAAGGACAAGGACCTCTACCTCTCGTACCTCGTCAAGCACGAGCAGAAGATTGACTGCGGCGGCGCCTACATCAAGCTGCTTCCGAGCGACACGGACCAGAAGAAGTTTGGCGGCGACTCGCCCTACAGCGTCATGTTTGGCCCCGACATTTGCGGCGGCACGCGCAAGACCCACGCCATCCTCAACTTTGCGCGCCCGGATAAGGAGGCGGTGAACATGGACCACCAGAGCGAGATCCGCGCCGAGGCCGACTCGGAGGCCCACGTCTACTCGTTCGTGCTTAAGAAGGACAACACGTACGAGGTCAAGATCGACGGCGAGAACGTCAAGTCGGGCGCGCTCGCCGAGAACTGGCCGTTCCAGCCGGAGAAGGAGATTAAGGACCCGGACCAGTCGAAGCCTGCCGACTGGGTCGACGACAAGATGATGGCGGACCCGGAGGACAAGAAGCCCGAGGGCTGGGACGACATCCCGAAGACCATCCCGGACCCGGACGCCGTCAAGCCCGAGGACTGGGACGAGGAGGACGATGGCGAGTGGGAGCCGGCCACGATCGACAACCCGGAGTACAAGGGCGAGTGGCAGCCGAAGCTCATCGAGAACCCGGCGTACAAGGGCGAGTGGGTGCACCCGTTGATCCCGAACCCGGAGTACTTCAAGGACGACAACCTCTACAACGTGGCCAAGAACGTTGGCGTCATCGGCTTCGAGCTCTGGCAGGTCAAGAGCGGCACGCTCTTCGATGACATCATCGTCACGGACGACGAGGCGGCTTTCAAGAAGCACGAGGAGGCTGCGCTTGCCAAGGCCAAGCTTGTCAAGGAGAAGAAGGAGGAGGTTGAGGCCGAGGAGCGCAAGAAGGCTGAGGAGGAGGCCAAGAAGAAGGAGGAGGAAGAGGCTGCCAAGAAGAAGGAAGAGGAGGAGAAGCAGGACGACGATGACGAGGAGGAGAAGGAGAAGGACGAGGAGAAGAAGGACGAGAAGAAGGACGAGAAGGTCAAGGAGGTCGAGATCGACACCGACGCCAAGGTTGCGGACGAGAAGGACGAGTTGTAAACTCGTTGCCTCCAGTCCCTTCATTTATCCTACACTACTTTCTCCTAGAGCGATTAGTGTATCCGCCACACCGCCACTCTCTCTCAGGCATCTCAGCGTAGAGTTAATGTTATACCACCCCACCATTTGTCCATACATCATGGCTGCTACGTCAGTTGTTTGTTTCTCTTGAATCTTTGCAACAGCATTCCAGCTGGCCAACGATCACCACGCGTTGTCGACGCCGACTCATTACAAGTTGTAATGCCCAAAAAACGAGCGAGTCGGATGGACGCTTCTTCTGTACCCTTTCGAAGCTCGCACCTCTTCAGTCGTCGCATCGGCTCGAGTCCGAATCAGTCACCTTTGCTTTTGATGGCCTGTCAACAAGTGTTGTTGACGCGGTTCAGAGTTGCCGAAATGGAGCCATGTTCGCCACAATTGATCATCCATTAAAACATAGAGCGGAGGTGGCCTTTCCCAGTCACAATTTCTGGAAGCGGAAATACAGAATACTGTAGCTCAGACTCAGATTACTCCTGGATGGCCAGATGCCCCACCGTGAACCAAGAGTTGCGTAATCTGAGTCTGAGCACGGGCCACGTCGCCGGCGGGTAGGGTTACCGTCGTTGGCCAGCAGCTGTGGGGAGAGAGTCTCCGGGGGGACAAAATCCTTTGGAGACCCAAAGTGGGTCGAACTGGACGTTAGACTCGCGCTGGTCTAACCAATTCCCCATTTGGCCACTCGCACCGGAGACCGAGGTTCTCCCCACGCGCGCCGGTCTAACCACGAGTCTAATCGGACGGCGAGACAAGTCGAAGCACAGGTCTAAAACAAACAGGTCTAACGCCCGCCAGTCGAAACCGCGCTCGTCACCATGAGCTACTACTACCCGTACGCGTCGCCCGTCTTCATGGACGACCCGTGCAAGGGCTCGTCCGTGGGCGGCAGCCCGCAGCACGGCGGGCCCTGGGCCAGTCCGAACGTCGACACGGACGCCTCCGACTTTTCGGCCTCGTCGCCGCCCGCGAGCGACGACGGCTCGGCGTCGACACACCCCATGGGACTCCCCACGCGCGGCGAGGACTGGGACCTGCTCTCCGAGATGCTCATCGACGACGCCGTCTCGACAACCATGTACCCTGGATCGTTTTTAGGAGGAAATGAATCGGGCTACGACGCCTTCGGCGCGCCGCCCAAGCAATTCCAGACCATGTACCCGCCGCCGCAGCAGCTCGCGTACCAGCACTATCAGCAGCAGCAGCAGCGTGGCCGCCAGCCAGTGGCAGGGGCGACCATGCCCTCGGGCTTCATGGACGCGCTGCTCCTGCAGGACGACGCCATGCTGGCCGCGCGCGCCAAGAGCAGCGCCGTCGGCTCGCCACAGACCACTGATCTCTTCCCGTCGGTCGTCATGCCGCCGCTGCCCAGCTCGACCACGCCGTCGTCCTGCGGTGCGTCCTCGGGCTCGGATTCCGAGTCCTCGCCATCGCCATCGCCACAGGCCACCCAGGTCAAGGCTCGCAAGACATCAGCGTCGACCGTCGTCGTCAAGCAGGAGAAGCTGACCCCGGAAGAAGCCAAGAAACTGCGGCGCCGCAGCCAGATCGCGTCGTCGGTGCAGCGCCACCGCGAGAAGAAAAAGTGCCTCGTCGCGTCGCTCAAGCAGGACCTGACGTCGCTCACAGCTCATCTCGAGGCGCTGAGGACACAGCGCAAAGTGCTCCACTCGAACAACGAGAAGCTGGTCGAGTGGGAGGAAGAGGCCATCACGCAGCGCCGCAAGCGCAAGCAGTCGGAGGAGCTCAACCAGAGGATGAAGAAGGCGCTGTTCCAGCAGACGTGTTTCCTCATGGGCATGCGATCCATCATGACCAACATCCCGGCGCCGCGCGAGATGCACATCCACGACTGGCTCCACACGTACACAGTGCTTTCATCTCGAGACAAGGCGGCGCGGCACAAAGAATGTCTCTCCTACTTTTCGGACAGCAAGATCGAGATGGCACAACAGATCGTGCTCCGAGAAACAGATGTGTTCGCGTCCCGGTTGGCGTTGTCGAACCCGTACTACGCCGAGGTCCGCGTGCTCCATGACGGCACCGAGGTGATCCATCACGAAGAGGACGTCGTGCTCAAGAAAGAACTCGGCGAGCACACCGAGTATGTCGTGCCTGGCTCGGGACAAGTCATCAAGAAGTACACGAGCATGTTCCTGTTCGAAGAGCGCGGCAATTGTACGATCGAGGCGTTCAAGCACGTGGCGCTCGAGGCCACCAAGGCCGTGGGCGTGTTCTGGCCGTCGCCCGGCTACGCGTCCAAGTCGCTGGATATGCAGCAGGTGGACGAGTCATCGCAGATCATCTTCTCGGATCTCCACGGGTCCATGTCGCTCATCGACGACCAGCTAACGAGTGAGGAGCAGGACGTGCAGCTCGAGGCGCGCATGATCTGCCGCGTCCAGAACTCTGAGGACGACTGCACGATCGTCTGGGACTACGCCGACAAGGACGAGCTGTATCCGATCGAGGGCGACAAGTGCATCCGCAGGGACTCCTGTGGCGGCGTGCTCGTGCGGAGGGAGCCCGGCGGCAAGATCTCGTTCCGCTCGGTCTGCGTCAAGATGTTCGGCCCCATAGACTCGCACGAGACGGCGTCCAACGATATCCGCGCGCTCACGCAGCGGCGGATCAGTCTCCAGGCCTCGGAGTTTGAGCGCCAGAACCAAAAGTGCACGCGTTCCGTGTACGAGTCGCTCGCGGCCGCCTTCACGCGGCCCGCGTCCATACCGAGCAGTGCGTAGGACGAGCGATGCGTGGGCTTTCATTGCGTCAAATAGGACTAAATAGTAATAATACATAGCGAGCTGGCATGTTGAGCGCGAGCATGTTTCCGTCCGACTTCCCTCTCTATCTGCATACCCACCATGTGTAACCTACTGATCAGCGGAGGACATCCTCTGTATCCGACTACAAGATCATGCAGCAACGGAGGTTTTGGTTTTCCCCTTCGAGTTCAAGTCAGCAGGACACGAACAACGAGCAGCATGGGTCCGCCGACCGTGTGCGACCACTGCGGCAAGCGGCTCAAGGTCTTCAAGCGGCGCAAGTGCACGCACTGCCACGCGCCGCTCTGTCGCGCGTGCATCGCGTCGCACGTGGCGGCGCGCCACCCGAACGTCGCGTCGCTCGGCTCGTCCTCCAACCTCGCCGAGAGCGGCTCGTCGTACGCTGAAGACGACGACGACATCCACTTCCAGTCACCCAACGGCCGAGGCAGCGACGGCTTCAGCTCGAGCGGAGGCGCCGCGACTGACACCAAGCGACGCGGACGGGCGGCGGTCGAGTCGTCCGTGGATCTGCTGGACGACCTCGAGGACGTCGTGGACGTGGACGAGGACGAGGACGAAGAAGACGGCAACGACGAGGACCTGCTGCTGGGCGAGTACAGCCGCCGCGCATCCATGGAGGAAGAAGAGACGCAGTTCCGTGAGTTTACGCAGCTGCAGCACGCCGTGGAGAAGTGGACGAGAAAGGAGATCGAGCTCCAGAAGCAGCAGCGGCTCGCCAAGCAGACCGGGCTCGTCTACGCCACCAAGCCCGTGCAGAACTTTGGCTCGACGCGGGAGTACCAGCAGCGCGAGCTCTTCTACGTCTCTTACGGCGTCTTCGTGACGCTGCTCGTGTGGGGCGCCTACGGCATTTTCCTTCTCGTGGCCAGGGTACTCGTGCAGCGTGCCTTCGCGTAACCTGGTTACATAATAATTTTTTAATCCGTCTCGTATAGTAAATGCGTTACGAACCGGTTAACATGTGTTAGGGTTGGCGAGACGACTGGTTGGTGACTGGCGTGGGGAGCTCTTGGGAGGTCCATTGGCACGAGCGCTCATTCCTCCCTTCTGAACGTGAGTGGTAGCAGCGCCCCAGCGTTTGTCGAGAGCATTCCGGAAGCATGGCGAGCAAGCTGAACGGCGAACTGTTGGCCAAGGCCGTCGAGGACATCCTCGCGTTCTCGGCCGGCGAGAAGATCACGATCAATGGCAAGGAGGTCAAGGGCAAGAAGCGTAACTTCAATGAGACGATCGAGCTCCAGATCGCGCTCAAGAACTACGACCCGCAGAAGGACAAGCGTTTCTCGGGCACGTTCAAGCTCCCGACCATCCCGCGCCCGAACATGAAGATCTGCGTGCTCGGTAACGCCGTCCACTGTGAAATGGCCGAGAAGGAAGGCTTTGAGTACATGACGGTCGACGACTTGAAGAAGTTCAACAAGAACAAGAAGGTCATCAAGAAGTTCGCCAAGAAGTACGATGCCTTCCTGGCCTCCGACACGCTCATCAAGCAGATCCCGCGTCTGTTGGGCCCGGGTCTTAACAAGGCCGGCAAGTTCCCGACCCTGGTCGGCTCGAACGAAGGCCTCACGGACAAGGCCGAGGCCGTGCGCGCCACGATCAAGTTCCAGATGAAGAAGGTCATGTGCCTGAACGTTGCCATTGGCCACGTCGGCCTCGGCAAGCAGGAGATCGTCGTCAACACGCAGCTCGCGGCCAACTTCCTCGCCTCGCTCCTCAAGAAGAATTGGCAGAACATCAAGGTGCTCTACCTCAAGTCGACCATGGGTCCTCCGCAGCAGATCTACTTCTAAATGGGTTTCGCTGGTTAGCCGTGCTGTCATCGACAAGGATTTCGTTTTACCATAGCCGTCTCGGCGGCTATGGGAGCTAAAGCCATTCCAATGGAAACACACCGAAGAAGGGGATCTCACCAAAACAAAGCTTGTGTCTCGTTTATCTTGTCTTGTAGAAACGCGACGGCCCTCGCGCTTGCGTGAACAGGAAGCGGACTCTCTCGGCTTATGCCCCATGATGTCGCTCGCTCTCCCACCGCAACAATTCAGAAGCCAGAAGACAGTGTGTCCATCAAGCGATTTGCGTCATCGCGTGACGCTCTCTGGGCCACTCGGTCTGTCACAAAGCTTTTCACTGCAAGTTTGTATGGAGTACTGTATCTCTTCTTTTATTTCCGAAACAAATCCTAGATCCGGCTGCTTGGTCTAAACCTCATGCCGTCATTCGTTCGCAGCCCCACACATTTAGACTTCCTCCCCCCAGCCACAGGCAGTTAGTCTCCGACCGCCTTTCTCATGCTGCGCAGTGTTCGCTCGCTCCAGCACCGCTCGTCGTCGCTCGTCGCCGCGCGCGCCTTCTCCTCCTCGGCATCCGAGTACGACGTCGTGGTCGTGGGCGGCGGCCCAGGCGGCTACGTCGCGGCCATCAAGGCGGCGCAGCTCGGGCTTAAGACGGCCTGCGTCGAGTCGCGCGGCTCGCTCGGCGGCACGTGCCTCAACGTCGGCTGCATCCCGTCCAAGGCGCTGCTCCACTCGACGCACCTCTACCACCAGGCGCAGCACGACTTCGCCAAGTTCGGCATTGAGGTCTCGGACGTCAAGGCCAACTTTGGCGGCATGATGAAGGCCAAGGAAAAGTCCGTCAAGACGCTCACGGCCGGCATCGAGAGCCTCTTCAAGAAGAACAAGGTCACGTACATCAAGGGCCACGGCAAGATCGTCGCGGCCAACGAGGTCTCGGTCGCGCTCAACGACAACAACGGCAACGAGACCGTGCGCGCCAAGAACATTCTGATCGCCACGGGCTCGGAGGTCGCGCCGCTGCCGCCAGTGCCCGTGGACAACGCCGCGGGCAAGATCGTCGACTCGACCGGCGCGCTCGAGCTCAAGAAGGTGCCCGAGCACCTCGTGGTCATCGGCGGCGGCGTCATCGGCCTCGAGCTCGGCTCGGTCTACAAGCGTCTCGGCGCCAAGGTCACGGTCGTTGAGTTTGCCGACCGCGTCTGCCCGGGTCTCGACCTCGAGCTCGGCAAGGAGTTCACCAAGCTGCTCAAGAAGCAGGGTCTGGACTTCCACTTCAAGACCAAGGTCACGGCCTCGCAGGTCAACGGCGACAAGGTCACGCTCACGACCGAGCCGGCCGCCGGCGGCGAGATCTCAACGATTGAGGCCGACGCCGTGCTCGTCGCCACTGGCCGCCGTCCGTTCACGAGCGGCCTCGGCCTCGAGAACATGGGCATCCAGACCGACAAGTTCGGCCGCATCCAGGTCGACGAGCACTTCCGCACGCAGATCCCGTCGATCTACGCGATTGGCGACGTGATCGCGGGCCCGATGCTCGCGCACAAGGCCGAGGAGGAAGGCATCGCGTGCGCCGAGAACATTGCCGGTCTCCACGGCCACATCAACTACAACGCGATCCCGGGCGTGATCTACACGTACCCGGAGGTGGCGTCGGTCGGCAAGACGGAGGAGCAGCTCAAGGAGGAAGGCGTGGCCTACAACGTGGGCAAGTTCCCCATGATCGCCAACTCGCGCGCGCGCGCCGTGGGCGAGACCGACGGCTTCGTCAAGGTCATCGCCGACAAGACCACGGACAAGATCCTGGGCATCCACATCATCGCCAGCAACGCCGGCGAGATGATCTCGGAAGGCGTGCTCGGCATCGAGTACGGCGCGGCCTCGGAGGACATTGGCCGCACGTGCCACGCGCACCCGACGCTCAGCGAGGCCTTCAAGGAGGCCTGCAATGCCGCCTACGGCAAGCCCATCAACTTCTAAGCGGCGCGCGTCGCAGAGCCGAGCTCGCTAAGTTCCAATGCACGTCCGTCTGATACGCCAACTGCCTTCTTGATCATCGCAGATTTCCCACACCAGAAAATAAAACTGTTCCCAGGGTCTGGTTGTGGGCTGTCTATCCGTAGTTTTGTCCAATCCGAATTGATGGAAATGGAGATCACGTATTTTGGTTGGTTAAAATGAGCCGTTTTTAAAGAGATGTCTCATCTCCGCGTCTGAAACAAAACTGGGGAAGAGCTCTTCGCAGATGCAGACCGAGACTCCGCTCGGCACCGCGGAGACGACAACGACAACTGCGATGGACAAGCAGGATCTCCAGGACGACCTGGCCATGGAGGCCACCGCCACGGATCTCGAGGCCGCGCCCGAGAGCGCCACCTACGTCGACAGCAACGACGCGTACGTGGGCCACCACCCCAAGCGCCGTCGGCTCTGCGCGCGCTACGGACGCACGTGGGTGCTCTACTCGTCTTCGACCGACTATGGGTACTTCCCCATGACAGCACACGTGGGTCCGCACTGGCTCTGCATGCTGCTGACGTACGCGATCGCCATCGGACCGGTCTTTCTCGTCCTGCTGTGCGTGGACTTCGTCGTGGGTCGAAGAGAGCAAGGAGACTGATTTATTTGGGGTTTACAGTACCGACGACTTCAAGACCGGTTTCCGCGTCGCGCTGCTCGTGAGCAGCATCCTCACGACGCTCGTGTTCTCGCTCGTGGCGTGCAGTGACCCGGGCATTATCTACGACGACGACATGCCGCTGCTGTACCTCACTGGCGAGGGCTCGCGCGGTGTCATCTGTGGTACGTGCGGAGAACGGTTCTGCGAACGATCGGAGGTTCTGACTATGTTATTTTGTGTTCTCGGTTTGGAACAGCTCAGTGCCAAGTGCGGCGACCAAAGACCGCGTCCCACTGCTCCGACTGCGGTGTGTGTGTTAACAAGGTGCGTCCCAGAACCGTTCGCTCAACTTGTTTTTATATCCACCACGACGAGCTTCTGACGTGTGGAATGTTAGCTCGACCACCACTGTCCATGGACGGGCAAGTGTATCGGCGTGCGCACGCTCATGCTGTTCTACGCCTTCCTCTGGTGCATTTCCATCCACGTCATTCTGCTCTCAGTGGGGTGCACAATTACCTATCTCAATCGCTAGGAGAACCCCTGCATGAAAACAACAGAATTGAGTTTATGAAAGTCTTTCCGATTCATGGTGTTGACGATCTTGCTTTCCTGATCCGAGAACAGTTCCAGTTGGGTGTTCAGTTCAAGGAACCGTTCTCAGCCATCTGGACTGAAGTACGACACCCGGTAGAATCGGATCACCCATGCGAAAGGTGATGCTGTGGTGAAGACAGAAGACGGAGGAGTGCCCAATGATCGGAGGAACGAAAACGATGGAGAATCAAAACCTGTAAAGTTCAGACGCGTCGTCGCGCCACTATATTGAAAATGGTTCTACGCCCTCTACACCTCGTGGAGAAACACGCAGAGGAAAGTCGAGAGAATGGACACACGCTTAGAGCATCACCACGACCGAGAGCGAGACCACGACGATGGAGGCCACCAGCGACGCCGCCGACAGCGCCGCGCTCTTGGTGGTGGTAGGCGCCGGCGTCGACGAAGACTTGGACGCGTTGCCGCTCGACGAGCCTTCCTGCGAGCTGCCCGAACCCGAGTCCGAGTTGGAGTTGATCTCGTCGGCAATGCCGACGCCCTGCTGGTTACGCTTGGCGATCGAGTCGAGAATCTCCGTGGGGCAGATCTTGGTGCAGTCGAAGCGGCGCTTGTCGCTGAGCTTGGCGTTCGAGGCGTCGTTCTGGGCAATGCACGAGCGGCACGTGTGGCAGATCTGCGCCGGCACGGTCGCCGTCGTGTTGATCTCCTTGACGCAGTGGAGCTTCTCGGCACAGATGCGGAGCTCGAGAGTCGACGGCACATGGCCGTACGAGTCAGCGCACGGCTTCGAGTCGCTGCAGTCGCCAAACTGCGGCACGCCGCCGACCACTGGGTCCGTCGAGTTCTGGCAGACCTCCGTCTCGTTGGCGCGGCACTGGCACTGGAGCTTGTCCTTGCCGTTCTCTTTGCCGAGGTTCACGCACTCGAGCGGGTACCCGTTGAGCTGCCCGCAGTCGTCGTTCGGACGCAGCTTGCACTGCAGGCTGTTGAACTGGAGCACGCACTTGTCCGGGTTGTACTCGGTGCCGAGGAAGATAGTCGTCTTGCTCGTCGTGTTAACAGTCGTGCCGTCGCCGAGCGACATGGTCGAGTTGGTCACGGTCGTCGATGCGGTCGTCTTGGCGTCAGCCGAGAGGGCGAGCAGCGCCACGGCCGCGAGCACGCGCACAGTCTTCATGAGCATCCTGGCTGGGAGGGGCAGTACTTTCACACGGGACGGTAGTGAACAGTTGGAAATTCGGGAATGGCCGTCTTGGGCCGCCCCACGCCAACAGGTCGCGTCGAGTCAGCGCGGATCCTCACACCCAGCCGGTCGCAGACACAAACCAACGGCAGACAAGCCCGCCGTTGGAAAAGCCCGCCGTTGGAAAAAACGTGGACCTCCGCCCGCGAGGGGTCGGGGAAACGGCAAAAAAATTTGGAGAAAGCGAATTCGATGGATGCCAACGGTCTATTCGACCAGCACTACAAATGTATTTAACAATTCTTAGATTTGAATTTGTCAAAGTTTCGTGCTGGTCCACTAGTCCAGATGTTTGCTCGGATTTCCTGGGGCTCAACCACGGTCCTTTCTTTGAAGTGAACTTGCCGACAAGAGGGGAATAGGGTTCAGGAGGAAATGATCGAAGTGGCACTCTGTGTTCAAGATGTTGGAAACTGGTTTTTGTCCCCAAATCGCGATTTGGTTGGCCAGATCAGGAAAACGGACCTTTTGAAACTGCGCCCAAAGATCGCGGCGCTCCACCCATGGCGTTATTTCTGTGGTGACTCGTTCGAGAGCGCCACACCACCACGCGCCACTGGCTACGCATCCTCCGGCGCCATCCGCACCGAAGCTCATGTCGCGGAAGTGGTTTGAACTACGAAATATTCGAACTTGGGTGTACACCTGAAGCACCAGCGTTCCACAGCGAGTTCCAGATGAGGAGCGAGCCCCACACTCGCTCCGCTATCACTGCCACATGAGTCACATCGGATTCGTGGCTGGAACTGCTCGAAGAGTTGACGTGTTTGATTGATGGAGGTCTTCGACGCCAACGCTTGTGTGTTTGTAGCGTTGCACATTGTCGCCACATTCATTTTATTAACCTTGTTCTGGACACATCTTCCAAATTATACCTGTTTTCGATTTTTTGATAAAGTGTCGCTGATAGTTCGTCTATCCAATTTAGTGACATGTACTGACAGTATATTTTCTACTGAAATAAACTGAAGATACGTACTGCATTGATGAACTTCTGATGAGAGTCTGAGTCGACCAATCACGATCGAGTGCTTGTGAACTGAAATAGGGCAGACAACCCGACCGACCGTGCGGAACACGCGTGGCTCACTTGTGTTTCGACCGTCCATGCGCGAAATATCTTTCCTCGCTTGGTCGTGCCCACATCATGATGGAATAAATCCTTGCACTGCGAGCCCCCTCAAGTAAACCACAGAAGAAGAATCTCTCTCGCAAGACACCACTACACGTTCCCCGGCGTTAGGATAATTGGTTCTGCCCTTGTTATCAAACTATGCCCGCGACGAAAACCGTTTTTCACACACGTCGGAGGTGGGCCCCACACAACCTTTTTCACTCGTTCCTCAACTACACTACACCCGGATCTGTTGACGACAAGCTCGAGCCTGTCGTTGATCATCGCGTTCTCCCTCCGTCCGGTCCGAGAGCCGACGCCGTTTCTCGAGACCCTCCCGTCTCATTCTTTCCGCCCCCGGCCCAGAACAGCAAGCTTCGCGCGCGTGTCTTTGTGGGTGTCTGGCCCCACGTTAGTCACTCGCGGGCATGAAACCAGTCGCTTCCCTCCCTTTAGCCGAGATTAGTTCCAGGACTGAATCTATTCCGACCGCCCACATCCGCATATCCGAATTCCAATATTCAAACCAAGTGTTTGGAAATGTGTTGAACGACCAAAAATGGACGATTCTTGTGTTCCCTCGCATCACGGACCTTGAGGTTTCCCCTGTGTACAAGAGGTGTATGTTCTCATCCTCGCTCTCTCTCCACATCCACGAGAACGCAGAACAAAAAGGAGCGAACCCACCCCATATCTCCATCTTGCTACGGCCCTCTCGCCTCCCACGTGAACGCAGATCGATCCTCGAGAACGATCTCCGCCAGAACGGTTCTCTCCCGCGCCGAGCAGCGAGAGTGGGCGAAAAGGAGCCCTCCCCATTGGACGCAGCGAAACGACACACCCACGAATATGCTGCTGGAGACGCGGCGACGCAAGCGTGCGCTGGCAGTCACGGCCCCAAGCCTCGTGCGCCAGCAGCGACGTCCACCCGCGGCGGTGCCTCGCGTCGACCGACGGCGAGTCGGTGACGAGCGAGAGGAGAAAGAACAAGATGAGAACCAGTCGGTGGCTTCCAACGACCACAGTGGATCCCACGAGCGACGGATTGTGCTCCCTCCGCAGGGTTTAGTAGCGACCGCACGACCAGGCGCTCCACAGGCGTTGGTGCGGACGACGACGCCAACGGACCGTCGGCTGCTGCTCTCGCGCGCGAGTCGCGTCCAGATCCTGCTCTCGGAACGCCTGCGGTCTGTGGACATGCGTCGGAGCCACCGTCTAGAGCTGCTGGAGGAGGTTATGCGGCTCAAGAAGGTCATGCAGGAGCTGCAGGACGAAGTGGACGCGACGGCGCGCAGCCTCGAGAACCTGGAGCAGCTCGTGCAGCACCTCCAGCGGATCTCGTTCGCCGTGCCAACGACCCACTCCACCAGCGCAAATCCATCAGTCCCAACGGCAACCCCCGCGACGCCAACGCGAACAGCTCTTGTGAGAGCACGCCTCACGCCCAGCACGATCCTGTGGACCAATCCGGCCTTCGTGAGCCGAGACGCGACGGCTCACAATGGAATCGACCGAGCCCCTCGGAAAGACGAGGAGATGCGACCGCCGCCGAGCGAATCGTCGTCTCGCAACGCCAACTAGGTTAGGAGCCTGATTAAAGTGTTGAAGACGAGCTGCGTGATCCCTCAGGGCAGCCTCATCACGTCGCTGGAAGACCTCGCTTCCCAGGGACGAGACGTAGTTCGTCCTGTCTAACGACGGCGACGATTTTGTGTCACTCCATCGAGGTCAGAAATCTTAGAAATCCACTCCCCACTTAGAAACGCTTCTGCAGCTCAGAACCAAGATGGCGGCCAAGACCGAGGTGGGCGACGCGCTCCACGCGCGCCGCGCTGGTTCCACGAGCGCCGTGTGGGGCTACGTGATCGTGCTCTTCGCCGGGATGAGCTTCCTGTTGTCGATGTGCGTGGTTTATTTCGGTTCTAGCGAGCATCCGTTGGCGCTATTGACGTTCGACTCTCCCTAGGTATGTGATGTTCTTCTCCAAACTGCCGTCGCTGTTCTTCGACGAGAGCGAGAGGGCGACGTCGCGTGGGCTGCTGAGTGCCGTCGAGAACGACACCTACTACTGCTACCTGGTGCCGCTCACAATCCCCGTGTCGATCCTCGCGTTCTACGCCAACTGGGTCAGCCTCAAGTTCTTCCGCCACAACTAATTTATCCAAGGTTTTGCATGCATTTACAATGGGGAGTTTATAAGGCTCGGATCGCGCTCGGCGCGTCGCTGTGTGTCAGTGACAAGGACGGTTGTGCTTGCTGGTCTTGCTGCTGCTTCTCGCGGACTTTGCGCGCGAGGTACTTGATAAACGCGGCCTGCCTGGGGTTCTTCTTGAGGCTCTCGAGACTCCACTGTGTCGCCTGCTGCTTGGCCGCCGTCTGTGAGAGCTTGACGTACTTGTTGAACGCGTCGCTATGCTCTGGGAACCTCTCCACGAACGCGCCGATCTCGTGTGGGAAGAGATTGAAACCCACGACGACACGCTTGTGCGAAGGAGGCAGTGACCGCACGCGACCGCTGAAATGCGGGTAGTTCCCGTCGCAGAGAATGCCGCGGCGGTACTTGTACGGCACGCTCTGCCAGCCCGGCTCGCTCCCCATTCTCACTTCCAGATCGTTGGTCGACAGCTTGCTGGTGGCGAGTCGGGTCTTGTAACCGTAATCCTCGTAGTGGTCGAGCCCGCGCATGTTGACGTGGAAGCCTCCGCCGTCGAATGGCTGCTCTTTGCCCGTCGGCTCGTTCGCGAGCGGACTCACGTGCAACGTGGCGCCGTAGATCGGAGGGAAGATGACGTTGGTCTCGTAGCGCAGCATCTCGGCGTAGTCGAGGTGGTACTCGGTCTCGTCGTCGCAGTCGGACGCGATGACCCACACAGCCACGCCGTGCGTGCGCGTCCAGTCCTCGCGCGTGATCGCCTCGCGGCCTCTCGCTACGAGGAACTCCTCCACGGCCAGTCTCGCCAGCGCCTTGCGGTACTGCGTCTTGCCGTCCTTGTCCAGCGCCTGCGCGTCGCGCTGCAGCAGCTCGCGGCGCTCGGCGTCCAAGTCGGTGAGTTCTTCCATATTCAGTCGAAGCTCCTCCGTCGGTACGAACACGCCCCATACTGTGGCCCGCACGGCACTAGCGTAGATCAGATCCGCTGTGGACGCATGGACGGCCTCGTCCACCACGCGGAACAATCTGGAAGTGCTCTTGGGCTGTTCCGCGACGATCTTTCCGGGGCGGCCGTCGCAGCCCGTGGGCGTGAAGCCGTCGCTCCATTGCCGTAGCTGCAGTTGCGACGGAGGCGACGGCGCGGCCTCCGCCGGGAGGTGGTGCTCCACGAGCCATCGCGGCAGCAGGTCGCTCGCCTTGCCCATGGAGGAGGTTGAGAGGTTGAGAGGTCGAGAGGTCGAGGGGTCGAGAGGTCGGGCAGTGAGGCGGACACGCGATGGAACCTTCGGTGTGGCGGTTGCCGTTTGCGGCTTTCGTCCAATCCAGTCGTGTTCTCGTTGCCAGATGGGATTTCATTGGGCCACCAGGACCTCTAGAATAGATAAAGACTGATGTGGGTGGGGACGCCTTTGGGATCGTGGGGGTTGCAGTTGCCTGCAAGAATGAATGGCTTTAATCAATCCAACGACCGCAGATCCCCATCACTCAATCGCAGGGATACATTTTTGGCGGACGTGTCTAGATTTGTAGTTATCGGAAAGTCACCACCATCAACAGCGTCGTGAACCGAAATGAGATGCACCACCGCCACAAGTTCCGCTCAACTGCATGTGATATGAGGCGTGTTCTCCGCAGATCGCATTGCAGAACCAATTCAAGACGCCGATGCAGGAGCCGACGCGAGCTGCGGACACGACCGACATCATCGGCTTCGTACGTGCGGTCGACTGGGGGGACGAGTGCGCCGTCGCAGAGACTGCGCACGTGCTGGCCCAGTGGCCCACTGTGGGTCTTGCAGACGCGCTAATGTTGCTGGGATCCGATAAAGTGTTCCGCCACGAGGCGGTCCGCAGCGCTGCGGTCGCCGGACTCGCGGAGCTTCCGGACGCGGATCTCCAGTATTTTCTGCTGCCGCTCGTGTACGCGTTGCAGTACGAGGTCGAAGGGTCTCTGGACGAGAAGACTTCGGATCCCCATGGTACTGACCCAGCCGCCAGCGGAACTGTCCTCGGTCCATTGGGCCGGTTCCTTGTGCGTCGCTGCGGCCAGAGCATCGAGACCACCAACTTTGTGTTCTGGCATCTCCAATCTGTAACGGCACACATTGAAGTGTTCGGCGAGATCCGAGACCAGTTCCTGACGGAACTCAAAAACGATCCAGAGATGGCAGCACTTGTTGAAAGTCTGCTATCCGCGAAGGACGTGTTGGACCAACTCGCCTCGGTCCACGCCGCGGCTCGCGAAACTCCCGGGCGCGCGGCCGTCAAGGAACAAAAACTGCGCGCGCTGCTGGAACAGTTCTCGTGGCCCGGAACCGCCACGGTCCGCCTGCCACTCGCGCCTACAATGTGCGTGGAGGGCCTCGTCCCAGCCTCCACGGCCATGTTCAAACGTCTTGGATACCCGTTTGTCGTCGAGTTTGTTCCGCCCAAGAACGCTCTCCCAGATCAATCCGCCGACGTGGAACCGTTCCGCGCCATCGTCAAGACCAATAGCCGAGGCCTCCGACGCGACCAGTTCATCTCGCACGCGCTGCTGCTGCTCGGCGCGCTGCTGCGGCGCGAGGGCCTCGACTGGCACCCCGTTCTCCCTCGCGTGCTCGTGGCGAGCGGGTCTCTCGGGCTCGTCGCGTTCCTGCGCGCCTCGACGCCGCTCGCGACCGTGCTCGCGTCGTCCGCGGAGCCGCAGGTTCTGAGCTTCCTCGCCGCCCACAACGCCGACGCCAACGCAGTGCTGGAACACTTCGCTCGCCCGTTCGCCGCCAGCTCCGTGCTCGCGTTCGTGCTCGGCATCTGCGACCGGACGGCCGAGACCGTTCTGCTCACGCCGCGCGGAGGCGTCGCGTCCGTGAGCTTCGACGTGGCCTTTCGCATCGGCCACTACCCGCTGCTGCGAGATCTGGTGGACGCTCTCGGCGGACCCGAGCGCGAGCCCTACGCGCTCGTCAAGAGCTACTGTGTCCGCGCGTTCCTCGCGGTCCGCAACGGAGCAGATGTGGTGGTGGCGTGGATGGGCCTGATGGCCGACAGCGGACTCGAGCGGCTCGACGAGGCCACGGCGTTTGTGCGCCAGCAGCTGCGTCTCGACGTGGACGACGCCCAGGCCGAGACGCACTTGCTCTCGCTCCTCGACGAGGCGCTCGCTTTCCGAGAGCCGCTGGTCGAGATGATCCACAGACAGGCCGTCAAGCCTCGCCCCAGAGACTCGACGGCCTTGGACGGCTTCCTCGCGGACCAAGACAGCGCCAGCGCCGTGGGCGTCTGGGCCGATCTGCTGAGCCTCCGCGTCGACGGTTCTCGCGTTGAATGAACGAGCTTGGCCGCCACGGGCAGCTCGAGCGAGATCTCGCGCGGCTCGTTGAACGGCGAGCCCGTGGCGATCAAACGGCTGCGAGCGAGCCACCAGAGCATGGCCAGCGCGGTCGCGTTGGCGGCCAACGCCAGCGCCTCTGCGCCACAGCAAGATCGTCGCGCTCGTGGGCGTCGAGTGGACGAAAGCGACCGAGATCCAGGCGCTGAGCGAGTGGATGGACGGCGGAGACCTGCGCGGCCTGCTCGCCTACGAGCTCGCAGCCTCGCTCTCGTGGGAAGACTCCAAGTGCCAGCTCGCCATCGACGTTGCCGAGGCCCTCGCGTTCTTGGGCGCCACGGCAGCAGCTGTGGACAGGAGTTTCACGTCTCGCAAGGTCTTGCTGGGCGCGGACGGACGTGCCAAGCTCCAGCTATTGCGTGCCTCCGTCAGCGACAGCCACGCCATCCGATGGGCAGCCCCCGAAGTCCTCGTCGGCGGCGCCGTCTCGGAGGCATCGACGATCTACTCTCTCGGTGTGCTGCTGTACGAGCTGGACACGCTCCACCTCCCGTACCACGACGCCGTCAATCCGAACGGCGCTTGGATCGAGGACGAGCTGCTGGGCAAGCGCATCGCGGCGCGCGAGCTCCCACTGTCGTTCTCGGTCGAGTGTCCGGCCGCCGTCGCTGATCTTGCACGGCGGTGTCTCTCTCACGACCCAGTGACGCGACCGAGAGCGTCGGCCGTCGCGTACGCTCTGCGCGGCATCCTCAAGAACGGATTCTAGTCGTCCCAACATCCATTTCTTTTTTTTCTTTTTCTTCTAGGACTCTCCTGCTGCTGCTTTCTCCTTCACGAGTCCCTCGACAGGCAGCTGCAGACGCGCCGCCCACGCGTGCGCTCGCTGCAGCAGCGCCGCGTCGTCTTTCTCGCTCTCGACCGCCACGGTCTCACCTGGCGCGACCGCGGCCTCGCCGTCCACGATGGCCTCGGCCTTGGTCAGCGCCACCGCCGGCACTTGCAGCGACCGCACGCGGAGAGCCTCGATGCATTCTTGCAGCACGCCGGTGTCCTCGGCCGCCAGCTCTCTCGTGAGCCCACTGGCAAGCGCCACTCTGTTTTCGGAGACCTTTGTCAGTGTTCTCCGCCTCTCTCTTTCTCTCGATGGCTCTATGACGTACAGTAACGCTCCGCGCAGCGCGCCGAAGCGGAAGGCGCCGCGCGCGGCCGCCTGGAAGCCGTCGTCGAAGCCCTCCTGCAGCGCGCTCTCCTTGCCGTGGTCGATGGCCTCGCGCACGCCCACCTGCTCACACGCGGCGAGTGAGATTGTGCGGCGCGCCGAGACGCGCGAGTCGCACCGTTTTCATCTTCCGCGCGAGCGCCGCCATCTCCGAGGCCTGCAGCGCGCACTGCGCGTCGTCGTCGCCCAGGACGTCGCCGAAGCCGTCGTCGTCGCTCTCGCTCGCGCGCTGCATCTTCATCTTGTGGGGGGAGGCCTCGCCAGCCACTTCGGGGCCTTAATTATAGCCAATCCGAATGCATCTTTGGATTCATAACACTCTTTCATTGGCCAATATTGATACTTGAAATGGCTTACCTCAGTACAGTTGCCCGCCTTTCTCGCGCTCATTCACCGCAGCGCGGCGTTCGGGCCGGCCTGCTCCTGGTACGCCGACTCGAGCAGGTCCACGTCGCGCCGCCAAAAGTCGTCCTGGCGCTCGAGCCTTCGCCGCCGCGCCCGGCGCAGCTGGCTCCACGCCGTCAGCAGCAGCACGACGGCCAGCGACACCGCCAGCGGCGGCCCCTCGACGACCGCGTCGCTCTTCAGAGACGCACGCCGCGCAGCCTCGACCGGCAGCTGGAACGGGCTCGGGTTCCAGCGCGCGACGAGCGGGTCCACGGCCGCGATGCTGACGGCGACGCTCGCGCGCGTCGGCGTCGTCGCCGCTGGTTCCTGGTCTCTCAGAGCAGATTTAGCGCCCCAGGCCGCTTCCTTTGGTTGCCCGCGAAGTGGCGCCGGCACGGCCACGACCACGTCCTCGAGGACGGCGAGGCTGTCCTGACTGCCGCTCGTCGAGCTGCTGTCGCTGGCCTCCGACTCGATCACGATCTCGACGCTCTCGATCGCCGCAATGTCGCGCAGCACCTCGGCCATGATCTCCTTCTCCTCGCCTTCGACCGCTTCCTTCCGTCTCGGCGGCGGCGCGTGCTGCTCTGCGACCGCATCGCCACCGCGTTGGCGACGCTGTCTTCCATGGCCTCCTTCGGGATCTTTTCCCTTGGATCTTGAAAGGTCGCAAGTGGTCGCATTCGCGTATGCAGGGGCAGAGGTCGAGTCCAGCGTGGCCGATGACACACGGAGGAAAACCGCAACTCGAGAGTGTTGGTGTCGTCGCCAATCGCCTTCTCCATCATCCACACGGTGGCGTTCTCTCGTCTCCCTCACTCCGCCTTTCGCGCCCGCCATGCTCGCTCGCTCGCTCCCGTCGCGTCTCGCCAACGGCTCCTTCGAGTCGGCCATGTGGCTCTGGGCCCTCGACGCACTCGTGCTCAGCCAGCTTCCGAGCCCCGCCAGCGGCCGCTTCCTCGACGTGGGCTGCGGTGCCGGCCTGCTCTCGCTCACCGCTGCGTCCATGGGCTTCGACGTCACGGCCGTCGACCTGTCGCCCCAGCAGATCGCGTGCTTCCACGCCACCATCGCCGGCTCAGCCGAAGCACCGAGGATCTCGGCTCGCGTGGGCGACGCCCAGACGCTCGAAGGTCTCGGCGACGCGTCGTTCGGCGTCGTGGGCTCGAGCTTTGGCATCTTCATGGTCCCGGACCGCGTCGCAGCCTGGGCGTCGGCGCGGCGCGTGCTCGTGCCGGGCGGCAGGCTCTTCGCCACGAGTTGGGACCCGAGCGGATGCCCTCACGTCAGTATGTTCCGCTATCTCGCACAGCACGCTGCCGACCGACCGGACGCGACCGCTCCCGAGATCGGGGCTCCGAACTCTCCTCTTCCTGTGAACCGCACGGCCGACGCCGCGTCGTTCCGCGACGAGCTGCTCGAGTGCGGCTTCGAGAACGTTCGCGTGCACACGCTGAGCCATCCGATCTTGTTCCAGAGCGGCGAGCAGCTCCTCGCAGACCTGCTGAGCAGCGAGTGGGTGCGCTCGATGCTCGGCCACAAGGACGAGCTCTCGCTGCAGCGCGCGAGTCTCCACTACGTGCAGCTCGTGCTGCACGGCGACGACCCGTTCGCTGCGAACACCGAAATCCCCGCGAGCGACTCGCTGCCGGTCGAGCGCCACGCGCTCTGGACCCAGTCGTTCGCGCTGCCTGCTCGCGCGCACGTCGCAATCGCCACGAAGGCGGCATCGGTCTCCGGTATCTAATCTCAGTAGATCGAGTGTGATTTCCGCACCAGCTGGCGACCACGTTTCCCTAAGATCTCAGCACAAATGAAAAACCAACGTTGTGGATTTTGGTGTATTGAGCGTCTCGTCTCAGCTCTCGATCGTCCAGTCGGCGAGCGCGACGCGGTCCCAGCGGCTCACGTGGCTGCACTTGTGCGCGAGCGTCTCGGTCTCCGCCGGCAGCGACACCAAGCTCCCGCGCTCGACGACCAGCTGCACGAGCAGCGCTCTCGACGCCGTCGGCGTGAGCTGCCAGCGCCAGCGGAAGGCCGCCGACGCCGTGCCCGTGGGCCACGAGTACATGGCGCACTCGATGGTGTCGAGCGACGGCTTGTACATGGCCTGGTAGTCGCCAAAGCTCTGGCCGCCGACGGCTGTGGCGCCCGAGGCCTCGCCCGCCGGGAACGACCGGAACCACCGCGCGCGTCCGTCGAGCACGAGCCGCAGCACGCTCTCGCTCGTGGCGAAAGCCGACTTGACTTCGAGCGCCGTGGCCGACACGGCCGACGCCGGCTTGAGCGTCACGGCCACGCAGCTGAGCTGCCGCCAGAACCAGAGCACGGCGTCCAGCGGCACCGGTTCCACAGGTCCGAGCCGCCGCAGATGCACGCTGCTGAGCTCGCTGCGCCATACGCCTGCGAGTCGACTTGGCCGGGACGGAGACGGAGCGGACTGCACGCTGAGGCGGTGGAGACGCCGTCGGATCGCTGGGCCGGACGCTTCCTGGCGCGCGACGAACTGCTCGCGTGCTTGGGCCACGAAGTCGGCGAACGCGACCGTCGTGCCGCGCGAGTATCCCGCCGACGGAGCCGGGTCGGTCTGCGAGACTGCGGCGACGAAGGTCTCGAGCGACCAGCCGCAGCGCGCCAGGAACGCGTCGGTCTGGTGGTGGAGCCAGCGCACGTACCGCTCGTGGGTTTCGAGCACCACGGGCTTGACGAGCAGCGCGGATGCCGCCTGCTGGTGCATCGACTCGCGTGACCGCTGCAGGTCCGGATCGCACTGGAGCCACAGCGACAGGCGCGCGGCGACGGCGACGAGCGCGGGGTCCAGCGGTCGCTGCAGCTGTCGCAGCTGCGGGGACTCGCCCAGTTCGTGGAGCAGGCGTTTTACGTGGCTACTGGCTGCTGGACTGGGAGCGTTGGCGCCGAACGACACGGTGTGGCTGCGGAACTCGGCCTCGAGCGTCGGCATGTGGGCCACGACCGTGGCCAGAGGGAGCGCGCGCAGGAAACGCACGATGATCGTGAGTTCTTCGAGCTGCGTGAGCGATCCACGTTGGATGGCCGGGCTGGCCGACCGAGTCTCGTCGGACGTCGACTCGCGCGGGCCGTGCGGCCACGAGAGCACGGGCGAGTGGGACGATCTAGCGCTCATACTGCCCAGCGGCTCGTGTACGAAGCTCGCTGGCCTCGCTCGCTTCAAGCACGGAGAGCTGGTCGCCTCGCGAAGCATGAGGCTCGGGAGTCGCACGTGCGGCACGCCGTTCGCAAACGGCGGCGCCAAGCGATGTCGCGGCGGCTGCACGAGCGGGGGCGGCTCGTACGGCGCGGCCTGCGGTGCTTTCTCTTCGTCCTCCCAGCTCGATGCGATGGAATGTCTCGGCGTGTCTCGCGGCGTCGACCAGCGCTGCGACGAGGTCTCGAGCAGCCCGCGGCTGGTGGGAGCCGCCTTGGGTCTCTGCACCTCTTCGAGCTTGAGCGCCGCGGCGTCTTCCTCGCTGAGCGAGAGCTGTTCTGCGCTCTCGTCCTGGCCGCGGCGTCTCCCGTCGGCGGGCGCGCGGCGGAACGAGAGCAGCTTGAAGGGCGGCGAGCAGCTCACGGCCGCGACCTGGAACGCGTCGCCGGCCTCGCGCGGCTGGTGGAGCACGCAGACCTCGATAACGTGCTGCTTGAGCCGCTTGTCCTTGGCGGCGCTGCTGCCCCAGTTGTAGTACCAGCGCGCGGCGTGGTTCACTTCGTAGAGCCAGGCATTCTACACACGTCGCAGAAGTCCCACACGTCACACATTGGTTCTTGCGCCAAGAAATTATTGGTTCCCACCTACCTGGTCGGCCGAGGCCACGAGCCAGGCCTCGATCCACTCGCCCGTGGGGTTGTCCTCGGACTGCAGCGATGAGAGGATCGTGGCGCCGGCGAGCCGGTCGCCCACGGCCAGCGCGCGGCTCTCGAGCGGGCGGAAGCGGCCGAAGACCAGCAGGTCGTCGTCGCGCGCGGGCTGCGCGAGCGCGCCGTCGCCCGCGTGGAAGTCGACCTGCAGATGCAGCGACGACCCGCAGTAGCTGCGGCGCACGTGGTCCGGGCAGCAGTGCGGGAAGCAGCTACGCAGGAGGACGTCGGGGGATCAGTCGAGAAAAGGAGAACCAATAAATTGCTCTCGTAACAACCTACCGGAGGATCTGTCGTGAGGCGGACGGGAGTCGGAGAGAGAGCGTGTGAGTTGAGTTGGTTCTGTTGATGTATCGAGAGAACGAGAGAGAAAAAATAAAAAGGAGACCGCACCTTGTTCTCCTTGGTGCGGTTGGTGCTGCGGAGACAAGTGAGTCAGACGACGAGAACCAATTGACGCGAGAGAACTCAAACCGCTCACCGCTGGTACTCGTCGTGGAACAGCTTGTCGTGGCTGCAATTGCGCCGGGTGAAGGCGCAGCTGAAGGCGCCGCGCTGCGCCATTTATGCTTTATGTTCCCGCGCCCGAGATTGATCTCCGCTCCTCTCCGTCAAAATCGTCCTTTGCGACGAACCGGTGCCCTTATAGTAAACCCCGGTGCGGTTTGGTGATTCGTTCTCCGCTGCGAAACGTGATCTCCCCGGGTTCTCCCCTCGCGTTGACGGAGACACGAGCGCGGTAGGTACTGGCGGAATGTCGCCTCTGGTCGCGTCCAAACTGTTTTGTCCCTTTCGTCCCCCTCTCCGCTGCTCACTCAACAGTTCAAGTTTCGAAATCCTCAACCTCGGCTGCTTCCTGGATCTTTGGAGAGGACAACCACTGCCAGTTCCACGCCACAGTGACGATCGAATCAAAAAGGGCTTCTCCGCTCCATCTCCCTTTTGTGCGTCCCTTCTGCTCCACGGGCGTGCAGAGACGGGCTTTCGATCGTACGTTCCAGACGATTTTCCACCAAAGGGGACATGTTGCGTGAGTGCCCGTCAAAGCGCATAGACAAGACGCCCTGCAGCATCCCATGCGGGGAAGGGGAAGCCGATCGTGCCGACCGTGCCG
Source organism: Pythium scleroteichum (assembly GCA_023335855.1). Taxonomy (NCBI): domain Eukaryota; phylum Oomycota; class Peronosporomycetes; order Pythiales; family Pythiaceae; genus Pythium; species Pythium scleroteichum. Next base: position 39,056 of record JAADVR010000217.1, read on the forward strand.
GAAACGGCGGCTGGGGGATTACCAGGCAGATCCATGCGTTTTTAGAGTACTTCGTGGTCACACATTTGGCTCGTAATTGGCCGATTGACGTGGTGGGCGGTCACTCGTAATATCGGTTTACAGAGGTATCTGCTTGCTCACCTACCCAGATAGCACCTGGATTTCGCCTTGCCTCAGCTCCACAAAGCGACTGGACAGAAAGGGGACCCATTCGGAGTGCTCTCAACGTTCAACATTTTCTGTGTGGCAAGTGCGTGGCAGCTGGAATACTCCAGCGTGGATAGCTACCCGCGCGTAAGCGAACACGCCCACAGGTGGTGATGACTGCCGAGCGCGTCTTGCAGATGTGTGATCTCCGCCAGTCGTTCTGTTCTCCGCAAAAAAACAAAACTCGTGGTGTGATGGAGAAATCCACTCTCTGTCCGTGTGCAGTCAGCAATCTCGGCTCCCAACCTGGTCTCGTTCACGGAGGACGATCTCATGTTGACCAGCTATGGCCCACTGCTTACCACCATGCACTCCTGGGATCCACCGGCCAGTTGCCCAGACTCTTGGAGCAAAAAGTCGGTCGCTCCTCTTCCGATGTGAAGTCTCTATTGGACTCTCGTGATCCGGATCGTTGCTTGCCAAAGGACTGCTCCAGGAGATTTGCAGGGAGAGACGAGAAGACGGTCTTAGACTGTCTATAACATTACTAAATCAGTACCTGACGGAGGAATGGCTCGGTTTTCCACCGCCAGCTGCAAACCAACCGCACAGTCATCCAGGCATACTCGCCTGAGTGTGACCCTCACAACAGGGTCGTCCCGGAACTGTGCTCCCTGCCTATACGAATCGACTGCGTTGGGGGCCGCTTTCGGTCGGAACCAAATCTGCAGAGAGCAGTGGCGTACTCGGGGGAGAGCGGCATTGCCGAGAACGCGTCGGAACCGTTCCAGGCGAGAGCATTCTCACTCTCCATGGCTCGGTCGTCAGCTCTCTACCGTTGAACCGATTCCGCTGGCACTCCATGTAGTCGAGAATGATCCCGGAACGCCGAGTGCTCGAGGGAGATTGCTTCTTGGTTTCGGTGTCGCCAGTCTGTGGGGTGAGGCGGACGTGTCCGTCACGGGAGACAGCGAAGTGGGACGCATTTGCCATCCTGATGATCGTGCTGAGGCGTGGCGTGCGTGGCGTGCGTGGACGGATCCTTGAGGAGGCCCAGCTCGCTCGTTGAGGAGATTATTCTGATGGCGAGAATGTTCTCGCGAGAGTGTTCTGCGAACGAAGCGGCGTCCTCGACTTCTTCTGCAGAAAATATTCCGAGTCCGATCGGAACAAGTCCACTTCAGTTCCGATCCCGTTCCCAATTGAGAATTGAGCGACATGATCACCGTGCAATCCGCTTTCCACTCGCTCGGCATCGCTTCTGGAGATCAGAAATGTTTAAAGCACCGATGGCGTCACTTGTCGGTGATGATTAATTAACTTTTTCATCGTGTGGAACGATGCCGCGGGACAGACCACCCGAGAAGGAGCGACAACTTGGCGAGGAGACAGAGGGCCACGCGTCCACAGTTTCGGTTGCTGGATGCAACGACGAAGTCGACCTCGTCGTCCTGGTCGCTCTCGCTCCTTCTCGCGAGTCCATTCTTCTGACGATGTTGCATCGACAAGTGCTACTTTAGATGTTCGAATGGCCATCGATGAATGACCCAGATCTTGGGATAATTTTGCTGGGTCTCAGCATATTTGTCGCGAGCGGGAGGAGACAAGGCTTTCTGAAAAACGTCTACCCATCGTCTGCGCTTTGACGGGCGAACTAGCGAGATCTCGACTTCGTGAGGCCGCGGAATACGGCGTACACCAAGAGTAGATCTACGAAAACCGAAGGACAGGCTTCCATTGCCGAGAGGGCCGCAACGAACAAGGATTCTTCTACATAGGAATTCAGCTGCAGGATACCTGGAAATCGGTAGGTGGGCGGTTGTCTGTTATGTGAATGCTCCGGCACTGGACGGCGTCGGGCGGATCCATGATCGGCCAAAGCAATGTGAGAGCTGATGGTATTGGACAATGGACGCTGTCGATTGATCTGTATGAAAGAGAAAGGATCTCTTAATCCACTCATCGTTGCGTATTGGGTTTCTTTCTGTTTCTAGCCATGGAGAAGGTCGCCTGTCACAATTCAACTGCCTAAGATTGCGTGCAGAACTGCCCGCGATCGTGGAGCATGAAGACTCATCGACGTGTGGGGGAATGGAAAAAGTGCCCGGAATCGAAACCACAGCCACATAGAAATTGATATCCAGCAGCCTAAACCCTCACGACTCGCCGCGCGCGATTCGCAACTGGGGTCCTCTCTTCTATATGAGTCGACCGGCACGCAGTCGGATCACTCGCGAAGTTGTCGGTCGGTGCGGCTTGACGAACCGCCTGGCCGTGGCACCGGAGCCAATCGAATCGGCTCGCTCTATCTCACGGGCGGCAGAGGCCCTACACCGACGCTGAGAGGTTATCTGTAGGGACTACTGTGCTTGGTTGTGGGGCTGGACTTGCCACCTTAGCATTGCCTCGGAAAGCTGTGGATAACACGGATGAGCGTACTAAAGAAATCGTCCTGGGCAAGAACGTTCTGTATAGTATAGCGAACCGTGGTCTTTCTGCAGTGTATGCGGCGACCGAATTGGCCACCACCCTCCACGGCAAACCAGCATAACTCGGTCATATCAAGTGAGCACGAGACGTTTCCTCGACTGGAACGAACATCGCCGAGCTACAACGGCGCTCATTTGACACTACCATCAACCGCTTTAGAGTCAAGGCGTCCATTTTAATGCCGCCAAGCTCATGTCCAGCAACGCAAGCTTATCCAACCCACAACGTCTCCGTGTAGTCCTGGGGAAGTTGGCCACCGGTCACACAGAAGATGCCCTCCACGCTCATCGGTGACTCGCCCTCGCCCGTGCAATAGCGCTGGTCGGGGACACGAGAGATCACCCGGAAGTCAGTGAGTAGTTGAAACGCAATTTTGAGAGTCGAGTAGTAGAATCAAGAAATAGAAATGGAAAAATGGAAGAAAGAAATGTTGGGGGGGGGGCTCAGTACGCTCTCATATCGTTCCGCCTCGCTCACGCTGCCTTGGAATGCGACAGCGGACGTTCATCAAAGCCAAGCGCCCACGTCCCAAGAGACACAAGAGCGAGGCCGACATCCCGAGTCGACGAGAGGAACCTGATACGATCATCGGGCGAATTGAGAATGTCTACATTGGAAAACCAAGTAGAAATGAGCGTACTATAGAAATGATCCTGTGCAAGTACGGTCTTAGAGTTACCATGGAAAATCCCGTTGAAACAGTATACATTCAGAAAGTCCCGCAAGGTCTCGGACGAAAATTGACGCCGTTTGAGATGTTTGATTGGTTTAATCTGATCGGGACTCGGATCTGATGTAGTCTGAGTCAGCGAGTGTAGCCATTCCTTCACCAATTGAGCCTTTGATTCTGCATAGGAGTGGACTCTCTTGATGAGAATTTAAGAGCAGATACCACGGTCTCGAGGTCTTGTCAAAGAACAAACTCTTTTCTCCGTCGATCATGTATCACCCTCAGCCCAAGACCATCAATGTTGCATCCCACGCACAAAGCGGGCGCCTGTGAAATGTCAACAGGTCAAAGCTCGTCCTCTATAACAGCCCAATACCCCACTTGTTTGCGTGGATGGAGGACGCTCATCTGCTGGGGGCTGCTAGGTGGTGGCCGAGGCGAATAGAAACTTTCTGTAAGGACACAACTCCCTTCATGATGCTTGTTAACAGAACTCCACCGAAAATAACATTTTAAAACGTAATCCGTCTCACTCGCCGGGCTCTCTATGGCCACCTTCTCACGCCTCGGCGGCGACGCGTTGGCACGCGCGTGCAGTGTCGCTACGATCATGATTGGTCACGCACGTCGTGAGTCCAGGCACCATTATCTCGTTCAGGTACTTGACCACGGGTCTGTAGCCGGCTTTCTTGGCCTTGTCCCGCGCGGATACCAGACAGCCGTCCTTGCGGTTCTCCACGAGATACTTGACGACGTCCAGGCGGCCGTTGAGCGCAGCGAACATGAGTGCGTTGCCTGTGGACGCTTCGCAGTGCTCGTTCAGGTACTTGACGACGTGGAGCTGGCCTTCCTCTGCGGCCGCGACCATCGTTTCTCGTGTGCAGTGCTGCTTGTGGAACGTTTCGTGGAGAAACTTGACCATCTCCAAGTGGCCGTGGCGTGCTGCACCTCGAATCGCGTACTTGTTGCAGCCTTCCTTGCGATTATTGTGCAAGAACAAAACGATCTCCATGTTGCCTCGCGCGGCGGCTTCGTTCATGGCCTTGACCGTGCAGCCTTCGTGGCGGTTCTCGTGTAGGTACTTGACGACGTCCAGTCGTCCGTATGCTGCAGCCGAGTCCATCGCCCATGTCGTGCAGCCTTCCGTTCGGTTCTTGTGGAGAAACTCGAGGATGTGGATGTGGCCCTTGAGCGCCGCCATGTCCATGGCCAGTGGCGTCGGGCCTTCCGTGCGATGCGCGTGCAGGTACTTGATCATGTCGAGGTGGCCGTTGAGCGCCGCCGAGTCCATGGCCGAGGTCGTACACGGCGTGCCGACGTGCTGCTCGAGCCACTGGAACACGTCCACGCGGCCTTCTTCGGCCACGCGGTCCATCGAAAACGGTTCAAACTTGGCCATCGACTCGGGGCGGTTGGTCTGGAGCCACTCGAGCACGTGGAGCTGTCCGCAGCGAGCAGCGGCCGCGAACGTCCAGGGCAAACACTCGAGCTCTGTGTTGGCGCTGAGCCACTTGAGGATCTCGAGCCGTCCGGTGCGCGCGGCGTGGTGCATAGCCTCGCTCATGTCCATCTTGCGCATGGGTCGGTACCACGGGAAGTCGACGATAACTTGCAGCAGGTCCTGCACGGCGCGAAGGTCGTCCTGTTCGATCGCGAGCTTGACGAGGCTGCCCGTGGCGCTGAGACGGTCCGGATGCGCGCGCTCGAGGTGCACGACGCGGCCGGGGATGCCGCGCTGGAAGCCCACGACGTAGTGGAAGAGATAGACGTCGGCCAGCACGTCGTGCGCCGCCATGGCGTCGGGGCAAGAGGCCACCATCGGAGCTCTTCGTCGGTGACGTTCTCTGATGGGGTGCACACACCAAGAACAGGATCCTCTTTTCCATCAATCAGGTATGATTGATTTATATTTTTCTACCAATCAAAAGGAGAAGAATGGAATCTGATCCGTCCATGAGCCCCTCAGAGAACTATCCCCCACGTCTCCAAAGGGTATTGCATTGGTTGAGTCTACTGTAATAGCAGTGGGACGCTCTAACACCTTCCAGCCAGCCCGCAATGTGTGGGAATGTTTTGGTGGCGAGCGACCTGAGAAGAGGAAAAGACAAAGTCTCTTGGACAAGTTCGGACAATATCTAGGGTTAGGGTAGCAACTATCCAACAGGAAATATTAGTTTGGCGACATATTTCTTCGACGCCCATGAAGGTGCCACAATGTGTGCCGGCAACGACGAAGGAGGCCACACACTGGATGCGTCCACGTGAGAAAGACCATGAGGCTGGACGTTCATTTCTACGTGCAGATTCTTCGGGTACTATTGTTATGCATTTATGGTTGTGAGCACCAGCTTCGCTGAAGCTAACATCACCAAGCACAACTGTGCAGATATGTATTCAAGCAGAAACCTCTCAATCGATCAGAGTTGGGTCGTACGAGACGTTCGACCGGGGCTCCTGATGTAGAGCATAGCCTTGATTCGCCTTGACTAAGTATCCGAGTCAGACGTCGACGAACACGCTTCGGCGTTGCAAGTGGGGGGACCACACAGTCATCTTCGACTTCTTCCTCGAGTGGCATGTCGGTGCCCGGAGGGATGCTATAAGTCTCTGCAATCACTTGTGTGAAGTAGACCGGTGCAGCGAGGCCGTGTTTGTCCTCCATTCGCCCCAAGTCACCAAAGAAAGCGAGCATGCGTCGACACTGTATA
>JAADVR010000218.1:0-45043 GCA_023335855.1 Pythium scleroteichum
ACGAATAATCAAGCCGAGTACAACGGCTTGCTCACCGGGATGAAAGCGGCCGCGCAATATCACTGGACCCCGCTCGCAGGTGTTGGGGACAGTAAAATGATCATCCAGCAGATGCGACACTACAAAGCCCCACTCAAGAACACGCTCGTCGAGAAGACTCGCCGACTCCCTCGGGGTCCGCGAATGGAGACATCACCCCCGCGCCGCCATCCGCATGGCAGACGCGGCAGCCAACCTCGCAATGGACGCAGGAACCAGTAGTCAAGTGCTTCACCCAACGACGCGGCAGGAGCATGACACAATAGCGAGTCTCCTAGACGGAGATCTCGAATATTGGAGAAGGGGACACTAATCCTAACGGTGGCGACTAGCGCCGGCTATAGGTTTCTATAAGAGCAAACCAATAGACCTCACTTTGAAGAAGACAGCCTGTGGCAGGTGCAGCAGGGGCGCACGGAACAACAATGGTGAGATATTTTTGTCTAGTGGGCCACTAGAACCAATATCTCACCATTGTTCTTCCGCCACTACTAGTGGCGGGTGAAGAAGGACGTGGCGAGGGTGGCAAGCCGAAGATGTTCGACGAACGTGCTGATTAAGGACGCGTTGAGGACGCATCGATCGTGTTCAGACCTACTACCGGATACGAATCGTGAGCTCGCGAGATCGAAGGCTCTCGTAGTTCAGACGGCGGCTCGTTAATCTGTGTTGGATTCAACTGCATCGCTTCGAAACTACAGACGCTCCGAAAGGAGCGAAGCATAGGAGGAAGTGAGTTGAGCATCATAGCGTGTCATTGGATACCAGCATTCCAAGTACGCTAGAAACTAGACATTGCAGTAGTCTAATGGCTACGCGCTGTGACGACTGCCGCCTTCCCGAAAACAATGCTTACTTGAACTTCGTCTTCCTGTATTTTTATACAATCATTTTCTTCATGTAGCGCACAGCACCGAAATACGCGCCGCCACAGAACGCGCCACTAAGATGTGCGAAGTGTCCAACACCGTCTTGGCGATCAGTAGTCCATCCGTAGAGATCTCGTCCAATGAAAATAGTGCCAGCTACCCATGCAGGGAGAGGCACCACTCCAAAAAGCAGCAGTGTCGCACGAGGGTTCAGCAAAATGCTCATTGTGGTGACCGCGTTTACAGCTCCACTTGCACCGAAGTTGAAGGCGAGTCGTTCGGATCGCTTCTGCTCATGAACTGCGGCCCACGACGAGACCACACCACTGCTAAGATACAGCGCAAGGAACCTGTTGCGCCCTATAAGTGCACAAATTGGGGTGCCAAAAAAGTAGAGCCCGACCATGTTCGCGAAGAGATGTCCAAGGTCGCCGTGGCTAAACACAGACGTGAGTAACGTGTAGTATTTGCCGGACTCGAGGTGCTTCGATGAGGTAGTGAAGTGGTCTATCATTGCGCGTTGCGACTTGGGGAACCGCTTCGCCTTCTGCCACCCGAAGTACACAACCACGTTCGCCATCACTAGTCCGAGAATGACGTGGTCGGCCGAACGCTGCATCCGCCGCTTCTTCTTAAGCGCAGCATATTCGCTCAGCTGGCGCTTGGCATGGTGCTGCATCTCATATCGCAATGGATTCACACCGTTGTGGACGCGGAGGCCGACTCGATGGAGTTGAACCATCCCGCCCGGATATCGTGAGAGCTTGGTCACCGATCTGTTCCCATTCGCCTCGGCAAATGCTCGCGAGAGGCTTTTTTTCGGTAAGCAGCGTGGAGCCGGAGCTACCGTAGTCCTCTGCAATGGCAGTCGCGCGATCATTGCTGGATGGTCGGCACAGCGCGCAATGGTGCGTCGCGGAGCGGAGGCACGTGGTTGTTGGGCGACTTCGATCACGTTCCACGTGCTTCAACCGAAGCCACTTCCGAAATAGCGTGGCGCACATCAATTCGACAGAATTTGAGTGCCGTTATCTTAAGTAAGGCAGTCGAACCGACTCACTGTCGAATACCACTGGGATGGGCTGAGTTCCCTTGACAAGCTCAACCGACACTGCAAAGGCGAGCTGATGCGGCCCCGTCTCGACCACCACACAGCGCGCCAGGTGGCTCCTGGCTACGCCACGAGGCCGGAAGAGGCGTGACGCGATCGCTGGATGGGACGACTGCCATTTGATGGGGAGAAGCTGGGGAGAAGCTGGGCCGGCGCGGCGTCGTGTTGCCTCTGCCGAATCCGAGCGGCTGCTGGGCCGCAGGAAGCTACGCAGACAAGGGGCACGAGAGAACACACAACAAACTGCGTGTGACAGCGGCTGAGCAATTTGGCGCGTTGAGCGCGTCCTCATTCCTTGCAAGTCCAAGGTCTTTTCCCAGCTCGGCTCCAACTCTGCGGCGAGCGATTTTGAAATTGACATGAAGTCGAGCAGCGTGGCACTCGCGACCACCCTCGGTGCTTGGCTCGCAGTGACCAAGGTCGCCGCGCACACGTGGATCGACTGTCTCGATACGAACTGCACCAAGCTTTATGACCAGAGCGCCGAGTACATTTTTGGTGGTGCCAAGGGCAACGGATTCTGCGATGGCTACGCGGCAGGTTTTCCCGGTCGTGGTGAGGCCGACATTGGGCCTGCATTCACGCACAAGATGCTCAAGAATGAAGTCGAGGCCGGCACACCAGTTTGCCAGGCTGTCGACGCCAACACCTACTCGGGTTGGCGCAAGCGTCTCATTGCCGAAGCGGGCAAGCCTATCTACATCTCCTACTTGGAAAACGGTCATATCTCCAAGGACAAGATCGGGCAAGGAACAAAGTACGGTATCTACTGGACAGGAAAGTCTGGCACCAAGTTGGTTTCAACCAAGGATATTTCGCAAGACAAGCTCGTGGACGGGAAACTCCGGAATTTCGACGATGGCAACTGCGGTGAGTCGACGGACGCGAATGGCAAACCAACAGGGCGCGCTGGCGATGGAAAACCGTGTATCGGTGATTTCACGATCCCAGCAGGAACGGCCCCAGGGATCTACCATTTCGTCTGGTACTGGAAATACTACATGGACGACCCGAACGCCTACGTCGACAAGGACAAAGTCAAGGGCTACTTTGGTGCGGCTTACTCGTCCTGTTTTGAGGTTGAAGTTAAGGCCGCTGGAAAGGGCGAAAACTTCGTCGGGGTTGATGTGAAGCAGACTGCGGCGCCGACAAACGCCCCAACGCCTACCATGACTCCCGCTCCAACACCAGCCCCAACCCCAGCACCCACCCCAGCACTGACGCCGGCACCGACAACGGCGAAGCCTACGCCTGTTCCAACCCCTGCGCCAGCCGCAAAGGCACCTCCACTAACTCCAAGCCCAGCCCCGACACCAGCTGCAACGAAACCGGGCAAGATTGACTTTAACTTCTTCTCTGCTCAACAGCTCGCGGACGTGGTCGCGAGTGCCAAGGATGCGTCCGCAAAGAAGAAGCCAACGTATTGTCATTAGTCGGTATGTCATCGTCTCTCAGACACGGTAGCAAGTGTCCGTATTGTCGTATTACTTAGTTGTTTGTCTCCATTTGATGTCAACATGAGTACACCACGTCAAGTGAATCTAAGAAACTTGTTCTTCCGGTTCGAACCGCGCAAGAGGGCGAGATGGCATAACGCGGAAGTTGGTATTGGAAAGTGAAATCCACTTTGCCCGCTCGGTCCCACAAATTCGAACGCAATACTGGTCGCGCGTAGCATCATAACTCACGATCACGCACTCGGTCTCTTCTTCAAGGCCGACGTTGTGGCGACGGACCATAGAAACGACGGGATCGCCGTACAGTCGGTTCTCAAACAACCGTAGACGGCAACCTCGAACAAGCTCGTCACCCCAGCACACGTGCTGACTCGCATCATAGTATCGAACTCGTTGCTCCTTCTCCAGTAATCGATTGGTCTCATCTTCCGAACTTTTGACACCAGCGAATGTGAAGACCCCCTTCCCTTGCATCTCGTCACGGCAAAAGTTCCCTTCCCACGAGTCGCCGCACTGCCAATGGTAAGTGCCGCGGCCGTGCATGAAGCCATTCACCCACTGTCCAATATACCAAGGTACACGTCTCACGTCGCCGAAAACACCCCCCGTATGAGATTCTTTGAGAGGGACCCATAAAGTCCCATGGCCATCGGGAATGAGGACGCCGTTCTGATGGATGCCTTCGCCTTCGTATTTGCTGCCATTCTTGAACCGCTTGATGATCTGGCGACTCCGCCAAGCCTCGTCAGCGATCCGATCTTGGTCCTCCTTCTTCTGCTGTTCAATGAACTGTAATTGGTTGACCACTTTGAGCCTCTCACTCTTAAGAAAGTCACGTTTCGCTCTAGCGAAAGCTTGTCTTTCCTTGAGAAACCGGTCACGAAGCACCGCCCATCCGGAGTTTCCGCATGGATGGGAATCTGCGTTGTGGTCATGGCCGTGGTCATAACTCTGGTCAACTTCAAACACGGCTCGATCAACGTCCCCGCGAGCGATGAGCAATGCACCAGCCGCAGCCTCTTGGGTTAATGTCGGGTTGGAGAATTTGGCACAGAGCTTATCAATCACAACCTGCTTGAACGGACACTCAGGCCACTCGAGCAGAGAGTCCTCATGAGCATGGAACGGCCGCAATGGATCAAACTCAAATGCGAGCTCCTGCGGCGACGTATCGACCTCCGACCGATACATTTCCTCCTTTGAAGTCCTCCGTGCGATACGTTTTGGCCTGTAACAGGGGTCGGCGGCAATTATAGCGCATCACTTGGTAGAGCTGAGGCCAATCCTGTACAATGGATCAGAGAAGCATTTCTATTGATCGTCTTGAAGGGGACGGCTCCGAGACCAGGACCATTGAGATCGAGCCTTCTGCTCAGCGCGGCTGTAGTGCCGACGATCCTGCTGTCACCTGCGATGAGGAAGACTTATGCGCAGGGACGCCAACTCTGTCCTCCTTGAGGGGAGATATGGTTGTGTGCGGGGAATCTGCAGGCGTCCCGAAGAGGAGGTATTTGAACCTTGTTACTGACTCGGATCAAACAATGAGAATGGGGACAAATGCTGGTTCTCAGCAGTTCCGTGGTGGTGAAAAAGGTCTCGCCTTCGGCATCAGTTAGAACAAACAGAAACCGCGAGTCCCATCTCGGCGGCGGCAACCAGAGCGCTCACGTTGTTACTGATCGGCGAGCCTCTCGATCCGGAGAAGAGGTGCGTACTGGTAGAAAGGCAGGAACTAAAGGGTTCACGTTCAAGTGTCCTTGTGATGTAAAGGTCGATATTCGGGAGCTTCTCGAGCAGCTCCGACAGAGTCGACAGGAGCTCGCGCACACGAAGGAGGAGCGCGATGAGATTCAAATGGCTTTTCGTCGACTGGACCAAGAGATCACGAACGGGTATAATTTAGCTGAGCGAAAAGAAAAGGAGATGAAAATTGCCGACCTGATCACGAAGAACAGAAAGGTATGGGTTCATCGTGGCGTCTGTGTTGCTTAGCAATGCTAACTTGCTCCATCTCCAAGCTATCGCAAATCATAGAAACGGAGCTGAAGAAGCAGGAGGCATTTCGCGCAATGAACACAGATCTCTTAGACAAGTTACGGCAACTGGAGGAGAGTTATGGGCTCCAAAAGCAGGTTTTAGTGAGCGTCGAGACGAAGTATATGGAGCTTGTCGAGTCAAATAGCCGACTGAGTGCAAGCTACGCAGCGGCTCAAGATCAAATAGCTAGCTTCCAGATCGCGATGGCGAACATGGAGACGGAGTTGGACAATTTGGCCTTGCAGAGAGGAGAAAATATGGAGGAGAAGATCCAGGCGTGGGAGTCAAAATGTGTAGAGCTGCAACGACAGTTGGACGGAAAGAGCATACAATTGCGAGCCGAATACAAGAAAAGCGCATTACTCGAGTGTAAAATCGAGAGGTTAGTCGAAGAAAAGGCAAGTCTGAAAGCTGAGGTCCTCGGCGCTCACGAAAAGGTGATCAAGATGGAAGGAACGATGAAATCCGTAGATGCCAAACGCGAGGTGCCAACCTGCATGACGGACGGTTCAAATTATCGTTTGAATCAGGTACTAGTTTCTGTCGTGCTTATGGTACAGCTCTTTTTTGATTTTGGGCTTCACGTTGGTGTAGATTGTTGAACGGGTTCGTTTGCTCGAGGACGAACTGTTCCGGAAAAGTCGTCTCTTCGTAGATCAAAAAGGCTCGATCGATAAAATCTTCTCGAAAGGGCCCGTCAATCGCATGGGAGTTGGTAGTAACGGCGGGTCTTCTAGACATGTCAACAGCCATTACAACCAAAGTGACTCAGGCTCAAGTCGAGTCGTGTCATTATCGCAACGGCTGCGGAAGGTGGAGGACTCGAGGTCGGAGGTAGACTGATTGCTGCTTGTCGAAGTCATCTTTCTAACTCGCGATGTCGTGTAGAGACCATAAAGTGCGCTGCCTCGATATTCTGATGCGAATGCTGCCGCAACTCTTGCAGCAGCTGGATGCTATTCAAGACAAGTTTTTTGCCGCCGAAGAATCTGTCGTGATCTTGTCCAGCGCGGTTGATCAACTTCAGGGAGGAGACCAGATTGAGAATCCGACCCACAAGTCTAGCGTGGCTCTAGCAAGGGAAGCGTACATACTCAGTGGGCCATACCAGCCTGATCTGTTGGTGGGTTATACCATGAGCAGAGCGTTCAGTGAGATTGAACCACCACCTCCAAAGAAACAACCGAAATTCTTCCCATTTCTAGTGCGAACTCGTGTGAACATCAGTGGAGATTCAAGCGATAGCAAAGGTCAGTTGTTACTTGCTGCGGACGAGGATGACCCAAATGGTGTCGTTTTTCTCAATCGATGTAAGATCAATGCTTTCCTCCATCTCGTCCAAGGTGACCAAGTCAAATGTAAGCACTTGCTGGTGAAGAAGATCGCTGAGTTGCTCTCAATCCAGCGTGAGCTCTCGTTTCAGCATTCTATCGAATCGACGTATTACAAAGCAGCAATCGCCAAACGCCATGCGGATGGCCAGCAGTGCTCACTAAAGCTACACCAATTGGAAACCGAGCTTGAGCGTTTCCACCACTTCGAGAACAGCATTCGTAACGGAGATTCCACTCGGACAAGGCTACTTACGAGACTCGTCGAAGCAATTATCGGGGAGAGCTGCAGTATGCAAAACACTTTCTTTACGCAGTTTGATTGCTCGGTCTCAAGTGATTGTCTCGTTCCTGGCAAGAATCAGCCTGGTCAAGTCCCAGTGAAGATGGATTTTTCGGATTGTGGTATCCTCGACGACGAAATCGAGTCGCTACTCGTGAAATTATCAGTTTGTGCTCCAATTATCACTGAGTTGAACCTGAGTGGAAACCAGATCACTGATTGTGGAGTTGCTAGCCTGGGTGCATTTTTGGAGACGCGACCTGAGTCACTGCGAGTCGTGAATCTCCAGAGAAACCACCAAATCACCCCTGATGGTCTCGCTGTGTTAATCAGAGGATTGACAACGAGCTCTGTGGGACAACGAGTAGATGTGGATAAGGTAGAGAGCAAAATCGTGGCAAGTGTGGCTGGCGAAGACTTCGACACTGCCGGTCGGCCTACAGAGCTGCTGTCGATTTATCTTCCCGAGCAAGCGATATCTGGAGCATCGTTAGAGCAGGAACAAGACACGAAGGTACAGGAATTGATCGATCTTCTCGAAAGTAGAGGGTACTGTGGCTCAGCCACCAACTCGGCCCGAGCTCGAACAGCGTATCTCCAGACGAGTCTCACTTCCAAAAAGAAGACGGGTGCAAGGCAGCTGAAAGCCAAGCCGCGAGTGAAGACTTCGTCGTCTCAGTCACAGAGCCAGCGAGAGATGAAGTTTCGAGCACTGGAGGAAGCGTTGCGACATGCAGAAGTGTCTGTCGCCGTTCCAGTTCCCGGCGGGAGAACACGAGGAGTCAGCTTGACGCACATGAAACGCCTCCTCGAGCAACCCGTCGCACGATCCTCGTCCCCGACTATTGGGACTCCGCTTGCACTATCCCACCAGCGCCTGAGCAAACTCCGCTACGCGCAGTCCCACTTGGCCACGATCAGAGGCCTCGGACAGAAGTGACTGGGCCGAGGAGGACTCTTTCGTTGAAACCCTCCTGGGTGATCTGATTCGTTGAAATTGCGAACTGAATACTCTCACTTATTATCCAATCTGATGCTTCTTCTCAGAGTCAGTTCACCGGAACCCTCCTTTCAACCAATCACGCGGCGTCGTCGGAAGCAGATGGCTTCACTCTTCTACGGGGATCCGGTTCGCCGTTCCCACCTGCACCAGCGACTTCACTGAAGAGCTCCGCCCAGATGGTGCGGTTGCTCGTCCGTCTCCTGTCGGCGTGCGGCCAGAGCCGCGGAAGAGGCGCCTCCGTCATCGCATTCCACAAGCCGCCTCCAATCTCGCGTCGTCCATGAAGCTCGCGCTGCTCTGTGTGTCCACGGCGGCCCTTGCTGCCGTGGCCTCGGCCGCTCCGGCAGCCGAAACCAAGACGCCTACGCCGTCTACGACGACTCCAGTACCGTCCACCAAGACCTCGGCGCCGTCCTCGTCCTCGAAAGACGGGTCGAGTAACGACGACGACGTGGGCGCTGGCACGGTCAAGCCTGCCGGGTCCGACGGGGGCGACAAAACCGTCCCCAAGCCCAAGAGCCCACTCAGTAGCCTCAAGCAGAAGACTTACAAGAACCAATGGCACATGAAGCCAGTGCGCGTTGTCCACGCGCGGGTGCAAAGCGATGACCCAGCGTTGGTTGATGGCCGATTCGTCTCGAGCTTCGGAAATGGCAACCTTGCGAAGGGCTACTTGTCTGGCATGGACAACGTCAACACGGCCAGTGTTGAGGGAGCTCTCATGTACGTCCAAGCTGAGGGCATCAATGTGAACTCACGGTCCAAGGAAGACCGCTGTACACGCAAGAACAACATGCGGAACATCGTCTTCTACGATATCGCTACCGTCCAGACGAACGAAACCATCGCCGAGTACAGCAGCGCGTGGCAGAATGCACGCGACACATTTGAGTACGGCCCGATGGTGCCCATGGACGGAGGTCGCTGCACGGCAGAAGGAAGCAAAGGTTCGAAAGAAGTTCTACCGAAGGCATGCTTACAGTACAATGGTGAAAAGGGGCAGCCAAATGTCGGCCCGATGATCGGTGGTTCCATCAAGGATGACGACGTGCGAGCTCCGTACCCTAGCACCTACTGGTTCTCCTTTCCAAACACGTGCCCAACGCAGGCGTGGGCAAAGAAGACAGATCAGTGTCGTGCATCGACCCGCAAGGGCCTTTGTGATCTCGGAGTTGCCCCAGATGGAGTTCAGTGCACGTTTGCGTACGACATCCTCGGATGGATTCCCATTGATGACGTCGTTGGAATCACCAGCATCAAGAACAAAGCCACCGGGAAGCCATACAGCAACTTAACGGAGTGGTGCAGTGCCAGCACCAAGAACAACGAGTTCGTTGGCGACAGTCAGACTGGAGAAATGTCGAGTGGACTGAAGTTCTGGAAAGATCCGCTAGACTCTGGTGAAAACTCGCTGCGCGCTCAGAGCGTGGTCGATCTGTACAACCAGCTCGTCGCAGGAGACTTTACGTCTACTCAGATCAGTCCGGATCTCGTCAAGGCGTTCAAGCCTTTGCCCGACATCTCCACCTTGCGAAAGGAAAACCCAGCTTGCTACGAGACAGTCCCAATCTGCAACATGCAGAACGGCTGCCGTCGCGAGGGTTTCTCCCAGATTTGCATGCCGTGCGACTCGAAGTCCGCGGACTGTGTGGTCAACGCCGACTACACGTTCCCGAGACTCTCGAAGGGCATGACCAACGAGGATTTGGTCGACAGTGACAGCAACTCGGGTGACTCCAGCGGTGATGGCAGCGGCGACACGTCTACAAACGAAGAGACGTCAATCGAGTCGCCGAATGTGCCGCAAGAAACCAAGGCCAAGAAGAAGTCGCCTACGCAGGCCACAAGCTCGGCCGTCACTCCAGCAGCCTCGGTGCTGCTCACCCTCTCCACTCTGGTGGCCTCGTTCGTCGTCATGGAGGCTTAGTTCCACCTCGAGATCTCCAAGATCCCTCTTGATCGTGAGTGTAGTAGTGTCGTGTCGTTCAAACCTATGAACCCACCAACAAAAGTTGCTCATGAGCATCTTGAAACCTCATTTTTCTGTTGAAGCCTACCAGATAATAACCTGAACGAACTAGGTGTGTTCAAAGTTAACGCTTTTAAAGCGTTAAGTGAAAGTTAACTTTCACACCATCCCTCAGAAGCAGAAGGCAAGATGACGATGATCCCCCTAGCAGCCCTTGGCGTTCCCCGCCGCTCTCTCAAATTGAAGCTCTTCGCCCTGTCACTGGTCGCAGCGTCGGCGCCTTGCGCGATGGCCCAGACGACCAGCACGCCCGCGCCGGCGGATTCGTGTCAGAGCTCGTGTCGACCGATGTCCTGCATCAGCAACTGGTACCACCACGATATCACGCCGGTCAAGCTCGTCACTGCCGCCGTACTTGTCTTCCTCGCGACCTTCTTGCCGCGCGTGCTCGTGAGGCTTGTCATCTTCGTCCTCACGAAGATCCCTTTTTTCGCTCAGTACGTTGTGCACGTCGGTATGATCTCGAGGTTTCGTCTCATAATCTCTCGTCCAAATGGTCCAATAGAACTGCTGAAGATTTCCGCGAGCATTGCTACGGCTCGTCTGCGTACCTAATGTCGGCAACACTCGTGATCATTGCGCTTGCCGTCTCGGACATCTCGAACTTCTTGTGCCACATCCCCAACTACGTCTTTGGTATTTTCTTTATTGTGTGGCTTTACTCGCTTTTCAACGTCGTCGAAAGCGTACGTGGCTGGAGGTGTAAGCATCATTTGGCGAAATCTCACGAAGTGCCATGTTTTCGTAGTTTGCTGTTCGACGCTTTGTTGGTGCGAATGGCGATGTGTCCAAGCATGTGGTCATCTCCGAGTCAGTCAAGATTCTGAGACTCACAACGTTACTCATCATCGCGCTCATCATCTACTCATCTGCGGTTGGCCAACAAGAAGTGCTTAAGTACTCTGTGCTTGCAGTCATTGGTCTCGCGATCGCTCTGGGTTTCGTGCCATCGGTGGGTGCCTCTTTTCAACTCTGGATTCACTGGTGTCTCAACCAATACTTTTGTCCAGTTTCACAATGTCGTCGGTGGTCTGTTTCTTGCCTTCAACTCGCAGTTCAAGATTGACGACTTCATTCAAGTCGGCGAGTCACAAGGCTTTGTGCATCGAGTCTCCCTTCGGTACACGACGATTATCACGCTCGAAGGAACGCAAACGTTTGTACCCAACAGTTTTTTTCTCTTCAAGCCCATGGTCAACTTTACTCAACGCCCAAAGCGATCCATTGATATCCAAGTATGTGTGTCACCCGCGACTTCTGTGGAGACACTGCGTCTGTGCGTCACGAAACTTGAGATCATGCTCCAGTCTCTCCATATGGGTCTTACCTCCCACGAAGAAAACAAGTCGGATTTGCGTCACGGCGAGAAATGGGAACGATTCTTCTTCGTTGCAATGGAGGAACTGTATTCAATTCGAGTTTACTCGTACACAGACGAACTCGATGAAAGGAAGTACGCGATGATCCGGTCAGAGGTGTGGCTTGCTCTAATGGAGATTATGGAGGAGCTCGGAGTCGAAGTGTTGAACGAGTCTTGCGAGAGTGGCAGCGATGTAAGTTTTCGTCAACAGCCAAGTGTGACATTAACAACAGGGGGGCGGGGCGGAAGAAACTCTCCTGAGCGACATAACTTGGAGTCACCATTCACAGCTGAGATCAACACAGTAATTGGTGCAAGCGGGGGACAGACTGCACTGTAGCATGGAAGAAGGTGGATTATTTATTCGTACACTCTCTCTTAAGATAACCTAGAAGAGATACTTCGAGGTGGAAACTATTGCTTCTGTTGCTTTGAGTGATTGAACGAGATCGTCCTCCAGGACCAGAGCTCGCTCACGCAGCTCCCACCGTGAAGCAGACACGTTGCTGTTCTCAAGACGTATAAAACGACTAAAGCAGCTCATCATTGAGTCACTCGAAGTTTGAATCACATGCTCAACGCGACGGTATTGCGCTGAGCGATGTTGATGCAATATGTCACTCGGCACGGATTCATTCAGAGCGATGCTGTAGTTTTGATCCCACATATGTGCTGGTTCGACTGACAGCATCGCTGAACGACCAGGGGATTGAAAAGTGGGCACGTATGTCTCGTCATACCCAGCAAAGAGTAAAGGTCCTCTTGCTGAGAGTGAGGCAAGAATGCCGCTTGAATTTTGGTCGTGCATGAGAACAAGCGACTGACGCTCTGTCTTTTCTTTGGCGTACTGACGACGAAGCACTGAGTCGTCAAGGCTGTTTCTTGTGGTTGATTGATCGTACGTAGGGTTCGCGCGCCTACTTACTCCTGTCGAGGATGCGAACAACGGTTTGCTTGCATTAGAGATCGAGCGTCTTAGCGTGCGCATCGTAGAAAGTGAACGTCCCGGGGTGCCATCAATATCCTCGGGGTATTCGATAGAAGACTGCAGCCACCTTCCACCATGCCAATCCGAGCAATTGGCAGCTTTTAGACAACACAGTCGTCCCACGCAAGCGGCTTTTAACGCGGAGACTGCCGCGTGAAGAAAGTCCACTATAACGAAAGTCACAGGTCAGCTTGATCCTCAGCTATTCAGATCTATCTCTGGATCCTTGCTCACCTGTGATGTGCCGATCTTCTGTACGAAAGCTGCTCATGTGAGCGAACAGGCTGCTGGAACCGTTGCCGACGCCAAAATACAGCCCATGCTGGTCATTTGAGCAAGAGAGGAGAACATCAATCGAACATTGGCTTCTGGATGGCAATGCATCCAGCCCTGCGCCAGATATCTTGCCTTCTTTCACCTGTATCAGCCAACTTTGAAGATCGGTCGTAACTCGAGTTCCTGATCGTAATAAAGGGTAACCCGCCAATTGACTTGACAGGGCCAACCAATGAGCTTGACGATGATTCAAATCCGACGATAGACCAGAAATTGCATCCCCGAGCGACTTCACACATCTTTGCAAGATCGAGAGGGAGGTGGCCAACGAGTCCACGGTGACATCACTGCTGAGGTCGACGCTCCACGAGTCTGTGAAGTTAAGAGGCAAGGTGGGTGGTATTGTGGGGTGATCGAAAGCATCCTTGCTTCCCGGCGGGGGGTGAAGACTCTTCAGATTTGTGAGCAATCGTGTCACATGATCTTGCATCTGCATGAGAATTCCCAGCTTGTCTTTGAACACATTCAACTACATCATCATACGACACACGGTGAGCTTGTGAAACTTGAGGCACAAAAGTATGTTCCCTAACATACTTGCAGTATGACTTGGTCAATTACATGTTGACGGCTACGTGATCGAATCCGATCAAATCGCTCTTCTGACAACCCTACAGAGCACCACAGATGAGAATGGTCAGGGAGCACAATATGTAAGTCAATGCAACTCACTCACACGACAAGTTTAGATCGTCCGTGAAAGCGTTTGAGAAGAGTGCATCAGCGTCGATGGAGGTTCGCTCTATTGTGCTCAAAATCGACTGGACTTCCTCTGATGATTTTGCTCTGAATAACTTGTCTTCAGCGAGTTGGAACAGTGATATACCCACACCGAATAGGACGCGAGCTCCTCGAACGAAAAAGGCATCCCAAACTCTTAATACAGTCGGCAAGGGCATCATAGTCGAAGTAAAAAGACTCAGGAACCATCTTTCAACGGTCCGATCAACCGAAAACCCAAGCGAATTCAGGTGGGCGATCAGAGCTGACGCACGCTCCTCAAGAATGACACGAAAAGTCGCAATATCCACTTGTAATGCGGGTCGGTAACCGTGGAAGTAACCTGGAAGATAAACGTCTTGAATGCTACAGAACACGATTCAGTAAGTTGACATCGACGAAACCACACCACTGCTGCGTACCTATTGATGACCCAGAAACTTGACTCTTCATCAAGATAGGCTAGCAACAAACACAAAACCTTCCATGGGCACGGATGAGAAAACGGGCTTGCAAAACAAATAACTAGTAAGAATTTGTCGGGTTCAGTCAGCTCGATGGGGTCCTCGGTACTTACTTGAATCGAGACGTCGCGATCAGCAGTCGTCTCCGCGCAGTAGATTCCCAACTTGCGGTTGGGCCGTCACTGGAATGGACGTTGCGGCGAAGTTGACCCTTGCCGGTGTGTTTGCTCGAGCCAACATTTGATCTTTCGGAATCACTCAATCCCTCGTCTGGCTCTTCGACAACTGAGGACACTTCCGACGGAATTAGTCTGACAGTTATATCAACTCTGGTGTCTTGAGCCTGATTTTTGGAGTTCTGAGATGACGCGACGTATTTTGAGGGGTCGATTATGTTTTGAAGCTCTCGCATCGCTACAACACACAGCCGGGAGAAGATCATCTTATTCTCAGGGTCACCAAGGCTGTTCGTGTCAACAGGACCGGCCAGCTCATCGAAGAATTCCCTCGCCATGGTGCCGGAACTATTCTCTTCCTTGCTCGTGCCCTTCGAACCACCAATTGATCGGATGCTGAAAGTCTTCGTCACCTTGCGGATCGTTCGCTTGAGTTCTGCACGGCGCTGCAAATCGATTGCTCCTGAAAACCCTTTCCAGATGGCTCCGCGTAACTCGTCCGGAATACCGGCGCGCACTGCTGATAAGATCTGTAAACGCATCACAGTCATAATGGCACAGAGTACGAACCACAAGGTCTCCAGATCATACCTCAGGGGAGGCTTCGAATTTTTCCATTGAGATGCATTGCTCCAGTTGAGTGTACTTCGTTTCTGCATGCCCCTGTAGCAGCAGAGACAGCCATTTCCTTTCATGGAGAAACTTATTGAGCAGCTCCACGACAATCGTGTAGGCTATGAGTAATTACCTCGCTGACGCTGTGAGTTCATGTCGCTTACCGCCTGCCACTCCGTCACTATCCTCTTGCAACTTCAACACAAACATTTTTGACGGAGGGGTGGCAATCCAAACAAGACAGCTCTCGCGATCATTTGTTGGGAGCTTTGCGAACTTCATCAGTATCGCTCCGATTTCCTTTCTTCGTTCTTCAAGCATCCGTTCGCCAGTAACTCGGACGGTAGGAGCGTGGCGAACGTCAACGCGGCCCTGAAACTCTCCGAGTGTTTCGTCTTTAAAGTAGAGCAAGTCGCCGGAACTCAAGAAAACGAAGAAGTGCCTTTTCCAGTACGACATCATGCTATGCTTTGCTGCGGAATGGCCTGTGCGTTCGCGTTTCTTAGACATCGTGCCAGAGTGGAGCACCTCCACCGCAGGATAGAATGCTGACAAAGACGCCAGAAGCGACAGCCCCTGCTGGGATTCGCTCGCACTGCAATCATACAGAAAGTCACTCGCTGCGCGCCACCGAGTATTGCTTATGAGGCCTACTTTGACCACTCGCGGCCGCTTTGGAATGCGAGCAAATGCACTTGCTACAGCGGAGAGGCACTTTAGCAGAGTGCTTAGAACCTCAACGCGAGCCACCCACCAGTGGAGTCAACACTGCAAACTTCTGGTCATGGAGATCGTTCCCCCCGCCGTCATGTGATTCCATGAGATTCTAGTTGTACCAGGTTAAACGCCGCTCCTCGATGGCAAGCCTAGAGCCGACTTACAAACACGTGGTGCCTCCTCGAAGCGCCGGTGGGAGGGGACGGCGGACGGAAGCAGCAAATCCCAGTTGCGTCGTTCATGGCAATCACGCCTTTGGGAGTGGACGCCAGCAGTGCTGGAACGTCTCGCTGGGTATCTGCCCAGGCGTCAGCATTCTAGACGCCAGGGCCTCGGCCTCCAATCGCCCTTCCTACCGTAATGTCGCAGCTCCTTCAGTCCGCTCGCTGTCGACAGGAAGACGAAGTACCGTCGCTTCCACCGCTTGCTGAAGCCTCCGAGTTTCTTGAGCCATCCGTGCCACAGCACCGTCACCTCCTTGGCGTTCAGCGGCTCCATTCTCACGAAGAGCTCTTCGAAAAACTTCACCTCGAAGCCTCGCCTTAGTGTCTAACCCGCACTTAACGGTCAGTGACAGCGCACCTAAGAGCAGCGAAGAGAGAACGACCGCTCCTCAGAAAGACAAGCGACGGGATCCATCTCCAAGGGGGTGAGCCACGCACGAAGCTCGGAGCGTCGCGCCATGTTCAAGAAACTAGCGGAGCGCTTCCCCGCGGCCACAGCCAAGGGAAGCGCCATGCTCGAGTCGCTCACGCAGGCGGCGTCGCCGTCGCCAGAGGACCAGCACAAGCCGCAGGAGCCTGCCGAGAACAAGGACGCAGCCACCGTCGACGTCGACGGGGAACACGAGGCCTCGCCGGCCTCCAGCGCCGCGACCGACACCGACACGGTCGATGGACAGGAAAGGACCTCGTCCGTCGGCGCACAGGCGCGCACAGCGTCCATGAAGGCCGCGATCTCGGAGAAAATCAACTCGGAGACAGTGTCGGCGGCGGCCTCGATCGCCGCGTCCAGCATGTTCAGCTTCATGAAGAAGGCGCAGAGCGTCGCGGCTGTGGCGGCGCGCGAAGGAGCGGCCAAGGCGACGGTTCTTAAGAGCAAGGCGCTGGACATGGCCGACATGGACGCGCTGCAGCGGCGGCTGAGCCATGCGCTCGATCGATCTACGGGCGAAGTCAGCATCGAGCTGCTAAACTTCTCGTACATCAACGAAAATATCGTTGCCATGGGCTTCCCGAGCATGAACTCTGGCACGAATCGCACGTTCATCAAGGACAACCCGATCGATCTCGTGTCTATGTACCTGAACGAGAGGCACGGCGGCCACTACATGATCTGGAACTTGAGTGGTGCGTTGACTGAAGATGCCGGTGTTGGAGAAGATTCGTGTTGACATTCTGTGCGACATGTGTGTACAGAGGAGACCTACGACTACGCTTACTTCGAGAATCAGGTGCTTGAGTTCAACTTCCCGGGCCACCCTGCGCCGCCACTCGGTACGGTCCGCAGTAAAGTTGGATCCTGTCCTCTTTCTGCTCATGCATCCACTGCAACTGCTAGGTTTGGTGTTCAAGATCTGCTCGTCGATCGAGAGCTGGCTGGATGCAGACGACAAAAACATCGCTGCGATCCACTGTCTTACGGGCAAGGGCCGCACGGGCACGGTGATCGCGTGCTACTTGGCATGGGTCGGACAGTTCTCGAATGCCTTGGAAGCGCTGGAGTACGTCGCAGAAAAGCGCAACTCGACTGTTGAGAAGCTTACAATTCCTTCCCAGCGACGGTGCGTGATGTTTAGCCTCCGTTGGATTCATTAGCGAGGATAAGACTGATTGTACTGTTCTCTGATAGTTACATTCAATACTTCAACCACGTGATGGAAGGCGTCAAGCCAAGGTCTTCCCCTCTGCTGCTTCGTCGCGTGATCATGAACACCATCCCGGTTTTTGGTCGTCGGACGTCGCTCGAGCCTGTGAAACCCCAGGTTTTGGATGGTGGAGAAGGTGGAGAAACTGGAGAAGGAGCTGAATCTGTTCTGATTGACGCTAACGGTGACCCGGAGCTCCATGAAGTTGTCGAAGAAGGCTGCTGTCCGTATCTTCAAATCTTCAAGGGTGGGAAACTCGTGTTCACCACGACCTGGCGTGACATGGAGAACGGAAATGGCGTCCAGTGGGCAAACACAAATGATGGTTCGATCTCATTCAACGTTAACTGCATGCTCCAAGGCGACGTGCTTGTGCGATGCCGCCATCTCACAGATTCTGGTGAACGGATGTCGATGTTCCGAGGTGCCTTCCATACTGGGTACATTCCCCAGGGTATCCTTCGGTACGTCTTCCGATGCAGCTGTATTTTATTAGATTTGTCTCATTGGTTTTGTTTTCGCCGAACTAGACTCACGAAGGCTCAGCTAGATGGCGCTTGTGGCGACGATCGCTTTGATCAAGACTTCTTCATTGATCTCATATTCGCCGACGTGCAAACGGAAGGTGATGCAGCACAGCCTGCACCATCCGAAGGCGTCGCGCTGAACGCTGAAGATCGTCAAGCTTATGAAGATATGCTGCATCGAGACGAAGCATTTTGGGAGGACATCGAAGCTCGCAAGGAGCGGCTTCAGAAGCAACGCGAGGAGCAACTGAGAAAGCGTAAGGAACGCGAAGCCGCACGTGTTGCAGAAGAGGAGGCGGCGGCTGCAGCTGCGATAGCGGCGGCAGAGACCGAGGCCTTGGCAGCAAAGAAGGCAAGTGAGGCTGCGTGTCAGTCTGTAAATCTTTCTAAGACATCGAGCTTCAGCATCGGTGCAGAGGAGGAGCCGAATGAGCCGAAGCGAGTGAGTCGCCGTGGAAGCTGGAATGAGGAGAAAGACAAGGCGTTGATGAGCGAACTCGAGTCATTGACAGCTGACGCCCTTTCGAAGGTTGCGAATGACGATGCATTGCTGACTGCAGATTTGGAGGAGAAGTCGATTATTCCTTCAAAATCAGATGCCACTGTAGCGCTCGATCAGGATCCTGTCGCTGGGCTCGCCAAGGAGTTTGAAGACATCAAGAAGCTAGAGGCAGAACTCGGCCTAGAGGCGTTTTCGAACAACTTGTCGCCCACTAATCTCGACATGCTTGACGCGGAGTTGGAAGGCCTTGGCGGACTGTCGCCCACTGGTGCAAGCTCAAAAGCCACAAAGAAATCTGGAAAGGATGTGGACGATGTTCTCAACTTCGATGCGGACGATTTTGACGAGCTTGAAGAGTACCTCAGTGGCCTGTCGTCAAAGTAGTGGCCGTTCTTCGCCTTTATGTCATAGTGTTTCTGAGGGGCCTACTTGACGACGTAGCAAGAATCGAGCGTTGTGGGGGCATGCGTCTCATTCACTATAGCTATTTGAGCACAGCCGACCTTCTATATTTCGCAGCTGCTCCTGTTGTTGATACCGTACCGTGGTCCTGAAGGGACGCGAGTTCCACGATTTCTCGCTGACTCTAGTCCGTGACAGGTTGCCGTCAAGTTGGGCAGATCAACTGCGCTTCGATCGCGGATCTAAGTAGAACGGAGTGCCCATGCCATTCTCGACTAGCGCTTCAGCCCCTCCTACGCCATGTACTAAACTGCAGAATTTCAGCTGAAAACCTGAGTGCGTACTGATGGTGTATACTTGTTCAGTGTGGCAACATCCGTTTGTTGAGGTGGTGCGCTACGCATTGGCGCACCAGAGCGTTGGATGGCAGCAACACGGAGACGTAGACCAAGTCACCGATCCGCAGATCCACAAGAACGTTTTCAAGATAAGAGGAGCGATCGCCTCGGCCAATTACGTCCGGTTCCCTCGGGAGGTGTCCCAAAGCTGCCAAGGACTTGGACTGACAGGGCGATACGTCTACATTCAGGTGCGGAGGAGCAGTAGCCAACATTTGGAAACCAACCGCCTCACAAACATTCTTGTAGCTCCGTCGCGCCAAAGGACAACATGCCACCTTGCACCTGGATTTACTCACATCCAAGAAGACGGCTCTTCGCTATTCCTTGAGTTCCATGTACCCGTCACTCCGAAGCTCCGGCACTGTTCTGCGCGTACCGTTAGTGTAAGCGTGCAGTTAGCCTGGAATTCTTCATCTTGTGCAAGCGATAGATAATGTTGGGTTGTCTAGGCTCAGTGAAAGGTGGACGACGGTCGTCGTCGATATGACCGAGCTGCTGCAGTTTCACGGCTTCAATGGATACTCACGCGAGAAGTACAGACACCTCAAAGCTGTCACTGTATGTGCATCTGTCAACCTACGGAACGTGTTTACGGCGTCGAAGTGCTTTACATCTGAGACCATTCCAGCAACTCTCGCGATACCAAGCATGAGCGAGAAGCAAAGTGGACCCTTCGAATGGCTTTCATTGCCAACGTCGTTAGGTTTGGTCAATCCGCTTCCGAAGGCATCAGCTGGAAGAGTTCCGGGCACGAAAGATGGAAGCCGGGTCTGTCAGTTTGAAGGGTTTGATGCCGGAGAGAACGACAGCGACGATAGCGATGAGGTCGCCGCTGTCCAACCGATCGATAGCCCTCCTCACTTTTTGGCGGGTTCTCCAGCTCAAGAGTTCGATTCAACTGGCTCATGTCACCGGCCCCATTCACCTGCTTCCCGGAATATTGGCTTGATTCGAGACCGCGAAGATGTACTATCTCGGGCTGACCAAATCATGCGGAATGCAGGCTTTCCGGTACCCTCTCCACGCAGGCGAAGTGGCACTCTGAAGCGAAGTGGCGTCGAAGACTCATCATCGCTCTTCTCCCCGCGGCGTTATCTCGCGTCTGAGCAATCGGACTGGCCGGACCCGATACTCATTCTAAGCAGAATCATCGGCTTCTCAACGGCGTTTCCAAAGTCGCTACGGTGGCTTCCGGATGCTCCGGCCTGTGTCTATGCAAGTCACTCAACGATCGTCCTGCGAGAGTTTACATCGGAAGGAGGCGCCAGATTGAAGAACGATCTGCCCTTAATCCTTAAGACCGACAATCAAGAGGGTACTTCTCGATCAACTGTGGCTTCTGCCAACAGCACAAACGGAGGAATTTTGACGGATGATCGCGAAAGCTTCTTGGTTGGTCACACAGGCGAGATCTGTGCGTTGGAAGTCTCCCGCGACGGCGCACTGCTTGCGTCTGCGCAGAACACACCGCAGTGTGTGCTCCGGATCTGGGACCTTCGCGACGGACAAGGCCAATGCCTTGTTGTGATTAATTCCCCGACCAAAAGTGTCCACGCGCTCACGTTCGCAAAAGACAGCACTTCAATATGCTGCGTTGGCAGTGATGACCATGCACGCACTCAGATCTTCGTCTGGGACTGCAGCAACTTGCTTGCCTCGACAACGGCAACGTCTGGATCAAAGGTGCTCGTGCTGCGGGCGCGGCAGACGTGTGACTTCCACATTTGTGCGATCGCCTTCTCTGCATACGAGAGCAACCAGCTCGTGTCGTGTGGCAAGGAAAACATTCGCTTTTGGCGCATCAACAGCGCGCGTAGCCACCTGTCCGGCTCCCCCGTGATCCTGAAGGAGTACTCGCGTGGGACTGTGTTCACGGATCTCGCGTTCGATGCCGTGTATCCGCATTTTCCGTCCAATCTTCCGCGCCTGCGCCCCTTGTTCGTTTCGTCCAGCGTGGGCACGATGCTCGTGGTCAACTACGACTCGCGCGACATTGTTTGCGTTTACAAACTACACGATGCAGCCATTCACTCCATCTGTGTGAACGAGGGATTTTGTGTCACAGGGTCTGAGGACAAGTTCCTGCGCGTGTGGCCACTGGATTTCAGCGATTTCTTCTTGGAAGCCGAGCATGAGGCGTCCGTCAAGAACGTTGACGTGTCAAGTGATGGCATGCGGGTGTCGGTAAGCACGAGCAGCGGCGCGATCGGAATCCTCCACCTCGCTGACCAGCGCTACCGCACGATCCTGCGTTCTCACTCAGGCTCCATCAATGCATTGGCTCCCCTCGCTGGTGGTTCGTTGGTGACAAGTGCATGCGATGGGACCTTACGTGTGTGGAATTCTGCCACGGGCGCGCAAACGATTGAGTTCGATGTGTCTCGAGATGTGGTGACCTGTGTATCAGCGATGCCAACGGCCGACAAGTCTCCAGTCACAATCGCGGTCGGCTTTCAATCTGGCTCTTCACGCATATTCTCCTTAGGAGATGAACAAGTGTGGAAGGACGGCGCCAGCTCATTTGGATCGCGCGTTTTATTCGAGTTCCAGCAGCACCAGAGCCCTCTCTGTGACATTCAGTACCAGAGCGATGCGAAAACTTTGTACACCTTAGCCGCTGGTCAGCAGCTCTGCTTGCACGATGTGGGCCAAGACTACGCCCCAATAAAATTGCTCATTGCTGACGTAGACACGATGCACGGCAAGATGTGTCTGAGTCGCGACGGTCGCTTTCTCGCAGTGCTGCAGCAGGGGAGGAGAAGTATACTGTTGCTGGACGCATTATCACTCTGTGTTGTCCACGAATTCAAACCAGCAGCACCAAACCATTCCAGCATGGCGGACCGAAACGGCGGCGGTGGGGAGCTGACGCATATCGCCATCTCATGGAACTCCCAAGAGCTCATCACGGTCTCTCGCGCTGATCGAGCCTACGTTTTCTCGCTCTCCGAGGATCGCGTCAAGACCGCGTCGTTTGGTGCTGTTCTGCACTCAATGCCGCTTCTGGGGCAGCACGGTATCGCCAGCATCGCTCTCAGCCCCAATCTGAAGTACATAGCGACAGGAGGGAGCGACGGATCAGTGCGCGTCTGGCAGTGCGAGTTTGGTAAGCACAAGTTCCAGCGTATGCACCAAACATTCCTTCTTCACGCCGGCGACGGATACGTTCGCGGGTTGGCATTCTCTGATGACGGTGCTCACATATTCGCAGTATCCGATGGTTTGCCAGCCGTGTTCGTGTGGAGGTTTCGAGGCAACACGTCCAAGTTGCCAGTTCTTCATCTGGACGCCAACTTTCGAAAACCGAGCACAAGGGGGAGGGAGGTGGCGGAGCCAAGCCGTGCTGTAGAGAATCGCGCGGGCTTCGAGCTGCTCCTCGATCGTATCCATCACGAGCACGACCCAGCCGCAGACCAACACGGCAGAGTGGCCAGTAGAGACGAGTTATCCCCCAAGCCAGCCGAGTCTGTAACACTGGCGAGGTCGCCGAGGACTCTCTACTTTGCGTGGAAGAGAATTATCCCGGCTTTATCACTGTCGTCGTCGAATTGCTTCGCGTGGGCATCTCCCCTCGGGTGTGTGGTGTACTCAGCGGGTGATGGATGTGTTGTCGTTGTGGAGAAAATCGAGTCTGGTGAGCAGCACTTTATGCGTTTCAGCGATGCCACAGAACAGATCGTGGTCTCTCCTTCTCGCGATAGAATGGTAATCGTCCACAAGTCGAAAGATGCTGTGACCGTCTGTGACCTTCGAGAACTGAGGCGAGACAACCAAGAGGACGACAGTGAAGAAGGTCAGGTCCCGATCACGACCTCGAAAGTGGAGCTTCCTATGCAGCTCAGCTCCGTCCACGCCATTGAGTTCAGCACCGACAACTCTCTGCTGTGCGTTAGTGGAGAGAGCCCCGGAGGGTCGCAACTGTTTATAGTGGATGTGGCAAGCAAAGGAAGAGCCGCATGGCACGTTGAGCTGCCAGGATCGTCCGCTGTCAGTTGCCTCTTCAGTCAGTCAGCAAGGGAGTTCCTGTGTGTAGTCCCGAATGAAAGCACGCCTCTCCAGCGCGTTCGGGTGCCTCCCTTCTCATTATTGACTGTTGCACTGTCGCTCGAGGCGAGCTTGGACGCCTCACTACCCTCAAGACCTCATCTCTTCAGCTTTCGAGACGATGGTCCACGCTCTCAACTTCAGACTGGGCGCTGCCGATTCGCAGTTGCTGTCGACGACACCTCATACGCCTATTTTCTCGACCTCGATCAGCAGCGACTGGTACATGTGATGCAATTACTTCTACCGTCACTTGGGTCAACCATTCGTTGCATCGAGTGGGCTGGAACAAGCGACTGGCAAGGACTGATTATTACGCTCAGCACAAACGCGATCGCTGTCTTCGCGCTACCGACTCGGTTCGGCTTCACGTCGCTGAACTCTCGAGTGGCTGCCATTGATTGGCCCCAACTGAGGCGGACAAGCAGGCTTACTTGCTTGCACGTGCTGTCGTTTCAGGAGGAGCGCATTTCGCGCGTGGTCACTGACCTGTGCAGTGACACCGGCGTCGTCGTCACAGCGAACGGGGCTGTCATCGTGGTGAACTTCCACTCGCAGCAACGGCTGGTTTTGCGCGCGGCCCCATCCTTGGATCTGACCAGCGACGAAGCTTTGTGCGCCACGCTAGCGCTGGATGGATTAGTGCTGCTGACGCTGACGCACGATCGCCAAGCGATCCGTTGCTGGGAGCCGAGGATCGGACGAGAACTCGCACAGTTCCTCGTTCCCTCGACTTTGTGTTCGTGCTTTTCAGTCAGTCCATTCGACTCGCGACATGTCGTCGCAGGTTATGACGACGGATCGGTGAGAATATTTGATGTCTGCGGCCAACGACTAGTGCTTCAATGTTCATTGCCAGCTCTCCAACGCAACCGACCGTCATCCGGCGGGAAACAGGGTACCCCCGCATCGCCTGCGGCTCAGTACCTGACTGTGCTGAAACAAAAGGAGCGAAAGTCCAAGCCAAGTGCGTTCGTTGGTAGCAAAGGATCGCCATCCATCGGAACCGCAGTGCGAGGTTTGCAAGAAGTGCACTTCATCGGCCGCTCCAGTATTTTGGCCGTGACAAAGCCGTTTAGGTCAGGTAAGGGCAAGTCCTCACACCGACTCCTCGTGTTGGACGCGTCAGATGTGCTTGAAAGCTGTGGCCATGCCTCCAAAGGGGCCACGGCGGCAAAGAGAAACGACAGTGTGGTCCACTACCGAGAGATCACGCTTCCGTCGCCCGATCAACTCGGTGTCTTTCGGAGTTCTCCGTCGACTGCTAGCTGTCAGGACTGGGACGTCAAGATCGAAGCGGTGGACGTTCAGCCGTCGCATGCGTCTAAAACGACGAGCAAGTGGGGAGGGAAGACCCCAACCAGAGACGAGATCGCCGCAGTGGTGACCAAGGCGTTTCTCATCGTCGTCAGGATGACGAGTCGCCGACACAAGAGCATCAGGGTCGCACTCGTATACAGTGGCAGCAACTGTGCAGCGAGCCACCCTGTCCATAAAGAAGACGAGGTGGTGCCATGCGATTATTGGCTCCTCGACTCAAGCGCCGCTCCATCCGTCTTATTCCACCCTTCCGAAGCAGGCCAAGTTGTATACCTCGTCAAAGGCGCATCCGTCCGGCAGATTGAGATGCGCGACTTTCTGGCCCGTACGCCAGTCCTCCGTCTCGAGATCCCTGAGGAAACCTCACCAGTCGAGCTCGGAACGCTAGCGCGGTGGCGCGTGCGAGGCAAGTTCGTCCTCACTATAACCGATACTTCCACTCAACACAACGTCGTCGTCGACCTCGCCACGCGGACAGTGAACGTTCTGAGGAACCTGCAGGACTCGGGGGCGGCGAGCCTGATCGCGACAGAAGGTGGCCCGATACTGCTCTTGGCTCCGGGTCGAGGACTCTTCCTGACAGAGACAACTTTCTCGAAGATCTCGCCACCGGCACAGTAAACGGTGGCATCAGATTTGGATTTCACATAGACTGCTATCGTCGAGGCGACCGGGCCAGGTCCGCCGCTTCCTTACAACTCGCCGCAGTCCTCGATCGTCACCGGCGCGCTGCACACAAAACCAAAGAGTTAGCCACGACGCAAACACCAAGCACGGCACAACACCGCGCGACCCACCGAGTGCGGCCCGACGAGCTTCCCTGAGCCTCGAGCTGGCGCAGAACGTCCTCGCCCTCGGTCAGCGAGCCGAAGACGACGTGCGCGCCGTCGAGCCACGGGCAGTCGACCGTCGTGATGAAGAACTGCGAGCCGTTGGTGTTGGGGCCGGCGTTGGCCATCGAGAGCACGCCGTAGCCCTCGTGCTTGAGGGAAAAGTCCTCGTCAGGGAACTTGTGGCCGTAGATGCTCTCGCCGCCGACGCCCGTGCCGTGCGTGAAGTCGCCGCCCTGGCACATGAAGTTGGGGATGATGCGGTGGAACGTCGAGCCCTTGTAGTGGCGCGGCTTGCCGGACTTGCCCACGCCGGCCTCGCCCGTGCAGAGCTGGCGGAAGTTCTCGGCCGTCTTGGGCACGACATCCTTGCGCAGCTCGAAGACGAGGCGCCCGGCGGGCTTGCCGCCCACGGCCACGTCGAAGAAGACCGTCGGGTTCTTGGCGCTCGCGCTGAAGGCCGCGAACGGCTGCAGGAAGGCGGGCGCGCGCGCCGCCGCGCGGGTCTTGATCACGTGCATCAACATGGTGCTCGGGTCTTGGTCTCGTGAGTGGTGTCTGCGATCGTGCGGGCAACGATTTTCGACATTCTTGACAGACGAATTCTCGACACTTCTGCATGATAGAAGCCCAGTCGTGAAAATGGTAGAATAAATAGATTTGGGTTTTCCTAACTGGCGCCCGTCAGTGCGATCGACGAGACCACACCTTCCGGTCGGCTCCTACTACTATACAGTGCGGTTGTGTCTCGACCTACATGACGACACACTCGGTCCGAGTCGAACCGTCCTCCTCATGCCGCAGATCCGGGCGGAGGCGCAGGGCCTCAGCGAAGAGCATGTTGGCCCGTCGATGTCGTCGCCACCACTGCTGGAGAACAACCGCCGCGCGGTAGTCAATACGGTCCTGGTCTTCCAACGGCACAGAACCGGGTCCGTACACCGCCAATAGCCCGATGCCGTGGGGGTCGAACACACGCGGCTTGCGAACGATCAGCTTGGTCATCGTTCGCTCTTCCGCAGCATCAAACGAATCCACCTCTTCAATTACTGCACGCTGGAATCCGAGCATCTCCTCTTCGAAACCACGTCGCCGACTGTCCGGAAGGAGCGGTCCGATCAACGCAGCGAGGATCCCACTCGCACCGGCCACAATTTCATACCCGGCGCTAATAGTGTTCATCGCCAACGATCTCACGCCAAGGTAAGCACCACTGATAAGCTCGACAGGGCTTCCTGACGCCAAACCTCGTGCTGGAAGACGTACGACTTCGAGTACACCATGCCCCAGTCGGTACGCGATTCGGAACGGATTTGCATACACGGACACGGTGTACAAGCCTCTAAGCACAAGCATCACGGCCTGCTGTTGGTAACGTCGAGTGATCTTTTCGATGATGTTCGCTTTGGACTCGTAGAGATGATTGTAAGCCACGCTGGAAAAGTAAAGACGAAAGTCTTTGACGTTCGACTCTGGGAGATACACCGCAAGTCGACGACCCGAAGGGCCGAGCGTCTTAATGTGGCGACCACCGTTGAGCTCCATGCTAAACTTGACTCGAACGGCTTCGACGTTGAGCTCTTCAATGTACACGCCGTCAGTAACGGGGCCACGATCGTCCACGGCGCCCCCGCTTCCACTGTAATCCAGCTGTGTGTTGACGATCTCGTCGAACGTGTGTTCACTTCCCATAGAGCCTAGACCCTGGAAGACTGTGATCAAGTTCACGACGAATTTCTCATCAGTTGAGATCTCGAGCTCTTGCATAATAAACTCTACGAGTTCGAAGTGGGTGATGTCTCCCGCTTTGAGGTGCGAGTTCCACAGCATCCGAAACTGGATAAAGCTTAAACCGCTTGTGTCAAGTTGTTCGTAGATTCCTCGATACTGGTAGTTGCGGAAACTCCTCCATCGATCACGCAGTCGCACCGACACACCTTCCTTCACACGGTGCACCTTCGGGCCAAGCACAACCTCTGAGTCCATTTGGTTGTCCATTTGCAAGTTTCCTAGTGAGCATGCGACTTCGCTGCTTTCACCGACACACGAGTACACAAGTCCGAGCCGCTGCAAGGAGAGATACGCAACTTCGACAAGGCTGGAACTTGCGTTGTGGAGAAAGGCAAACCCGACACTTGGAATCTGTACGCTCACATTGAAGATCTCCGTCGGGTGCGTAAACTCGCGCATGTTCGTGCGAAACTTTAGCGCCACTTGTACTTCTCCAACTAGCTCACCGGACTCGGGGTCACGCATTTCCCACCAGTGACCATCAAGCCTACCCATCGAGTACAGTGCGTGACCCATGTTGTTGTGTGACCACGCGATCGACCGACGCATGCCGACCCCAAATTTGCTCCACGCTTTACGAGGAATCTTGATCTCCACCACACCAGAAGGAGTTCGATGTCCATCGTTAGCGTTCTCTGCAATCTCAGAGAGCTCAGATGTCACGTCCGAATTGCTTACTCTTTCAGCGTCACTTAGACGAAGATTTCCATCATTGAAGGATCCGTCGGGATCGGCGACACGGAATGCTTGTCTTCTAGCCAGGAGTGCGCTGCTGCTGTAAGTTCGGCCTAGTGGTGAAGGAACTGGGGTCGTCATCATTTCGAACGGTCCAAACTCGTCGCCACCAGCCATCGGACTCGAAGGCGGCGCCAGCCTATCGCTGGCCAAATGCGCATTCATGAAGCTGTCTTCGTTTACATCGACGGATGCAACGTCGTCGCGTGTAGTGACTCGATGATTCTGGAAGATGCTCAACACCAGTCGTCTTGGTCGAGATTCAGACGAAAATTCGTTGTCTGAATCGAATCTATACACGTGGGCAGTGCGAAGTTCCTTCGACTCGACCGCGACAGGCTAAACCATACAGCGACACATCACATCAGCATTTTAGTGAAGGAACCAGAATAAAATGACGTACAGCGTGGTTATCAGTCTCCAGCAACAGCTCCGCGGTTGGCTCATCTTTCATCGAAAGTTCGTGAAAGAACCGTGCGGCGACAACTTTGACCTCGAGCACGTAACTCGGTGGACGCTCGGAAGTGTGGTCGCGAAAAACCAACACGCGAGAAGATTCCTCGACTGACATATCAGCTGTAATTTTCCGCAACTGATTTCCGAGTAACCAAAAGCGAATATCATCCACGCTCTTCTCGCGATCCAGATTGTTGAAATCGTAGATACGAGATCCAAAACCTTTCGGATGATTTTGTCCTGGAACTCCGACTCGGCAAGAAACCCGTCTACACAAATTACTGTTAGACAGCCATAAATGAGCATGCGCCACACACAATCATCACCTTGATCCTTCTGGTTTCGACCACGCGAAAGGTGCAAACTCGTGCGATCGAACAACTACCGTGTCCTCTGAGGTGTTCAACTGGTTCACGTAGAGATCGAAGCTCGACTCGTTTCTGAGCACGAACATTGCAGGGTTGTCACGAAGAAGTGTGACCACCATCGTCGGGCCAACATTGTGAATTCGCACTTTCACGCGATACATGACTGAGGCGCTTCGATGATATTCGCCACCATGAGCATAACGCGAAACATCATCGTCGTCTATCTTCCAGCTTCCTTCAACATTCCCCTGAAGTTTGAGAGGAAACTCCTTCTCCTCGTCAACTGCAAAAGGCCCACTCCACTCTGCCCCATGGTGGTCCATACGGACGTACAGAAGACGTTGTTGAGCATTACTACTTGCGTCAAAGTCAAAAGGCACGCTTGTGTGTGAGCGATCGTCAGCGGCAGGAACCTCTAGTACATGATCCGAGTCTCTGTTGTGGGACGAGATTTTGAACGAAGAGCGCGTTTTGTTCACGAACACGAATCGAGGCATCACAACGACTTGAGTTGTGCGATGAAATTGCCCAAGGGGTCGAGTGATTGATATCCCCAGCTCGTACTTCGTTCTTGGCCCCAAATTACTTGCAAACTTCAGGGGGATCGGAGCTTGAATGCCGACAACCGTCGAATGGATCTTATCTGACCATCTTGACACCTCGTAATCGATGTTAGTGCTGATTTCGAATGCCTGGCTTGGACAGTCCATAAGTCGAGGGATAGGTCGGCGGGGTGCAAGCTGTGGCACTGACACCTGAGAACGGTCCACCACTTCAGCGCATCGGAAAATCAACGTCTGCACGTGACTCTGGTTGTAGATCCACAGGGACGAATAGAGAACCACACGAGGGCTACCATCATCAGCATTTGTGTAGTCCAGGCGAGCAACCACTCTTCTTGATTCCACGTCTTCGTCCTTGAATGAGACACCTGAACTTTGCGGTGATGGAAAGAACTCGATAGTGGGGACCCAGTACCCCAATGCACCTAGTAGAGCTTTAGCTTCCTTCCCCATACCTTCACGGTACATACAATCTCCAACATCGATGGGCTTAGACCACACAGAGTCCATCTCAGGTAAACGCAGCAATAGCTTCGACTCTGGGTGAAACTCGTGAAGGTTGACATCTTCCCCTGGTGCTAGTGTTCCTGATCGCAGCACGATGTCATGCTCGACACCACTCACTGGAACGATGACCTTGTACTGGACCCGAACAGGCAGGGTGTTCTCAAACACGAGACAAGCATGCAGAGAGATCTGGTGCTTGGTGGCATAAGACTGTGACTGCAAATCGCCTTCGCTGGCTGAGTTGCCGTTTCCTTCTCCTCCTCTCGTCAAAACTTCTTGATGCTCTTCCCTGTAAACCTTCCGCATGAATGAAGATGTGTTCACAAAGAGACAAAACCCCGACACTAGCCCTTCCTCTGGCTCGAGCGGGGTGATTCGGTTACCGGCAGCGAGCTCTCCCAGGTTCGCCACTACGGTCGGCTTGCACCCTTCCACCTTGACAATGATAGAATGCTTGTCATCACCATACATCGCGCTCAATGGGATCGAGATTTTGTTGCTTTTCGAGCTAAGAACCAGTCGGTTCGGTTCATCAAACACACCACTCTGGCAAGCGTAGGAGCATTAGCGTTTCAACTATCGTATGCTCAACTCAAAAACTTACATCACCAATGCTGACGTTTGTTGAGCAAGTCCAGAGTTCCATGTCGATACTTGTCGCTATATCAGCATTTGTCAGTCTGGTTGAGTAACTGAGCCAAATCAGCGCCAATTACCGTTTTTGACCTGGACTGGAGAGCTCAGATGAAGGACTCGTCTAGATTCATCCCGTTGTGCGACTTTGACTTCCGCCAACACTCTATCCCCTTGGACAAGAAATTTGCCAGCTCTTCGAAGAGGACAGAGAAGGCTGCACCTGGTCGATCCAAGCATTACTTCAAGTGCGAGTGGAGGGACGTATGAGGCACGCAACCCATGAGAGAGCACGATTTGCTTTGAGGATGCTGGACGTTGTTTATGGCCTCGGCGCGTAGTCGGAGGAGCTTTCGATTCCTTTGCCGCTAAAGTCTTCAGGGGATCAAACACAAGAAACTGTCCATCCTTCACCTGATCGGGTTCAGATGATTTCTCATCTCCTGAATCGCGCATCTTCTTCGTGTACGGGACAAAATCGAGTGAAACGAAGATTTCTCCGGTCACATTTCCTCGAACATCGCGCAGCCGATGCCAACGACCAAGCTTCGAGCCACGCGATCCGAGAGATCCCATCACACTCCCGACCAGATTGATCTCGGCGGAGCCGATTGAACACCACTTGGTCCGAATTGTAGACGATCCGTGACTTTCGTCTCGCGCAAGCTGTGAAAGGAGGGGTATGGATCTTTGTTTCATCAAGTTTTGCGAGGATCCAGCAAATTCATCATGTGCGGCGTCATCATCTTCAACTTCAACGTAGCGTTTAGAGACCTGATCAAAAACGAAGTTCCGCTTCCCTGTTCCAAGAGTGGCAACGTCCAAGCGGAGAATTGGGGTGACACCAGATTGAGCTCCACCGTACGGAAGGGAGAACTTGTGCCGCATATTATCAACTCGCTTGGATTCCCGAGGATGCCACCACGGCAACAAAACAACTTGAACCCGGACATCGTGAAAACGAGTATAGCCTGGATAGCTCCAACCATCACGAACTTCAACGTGCAAAATTCCTGGTTGCGACGTGTTTAAATTCGCCAGTCGAATGGGAGCACCGAGGTTGTTCAATACGCAAACACGCCCGTCTTCTTTCTTGGCCTCTCCATCGGCCGCGACAGCAGCTGGCGTGCGCTTTTCTGTGCTCATGACTTGTTTCTTTCGATTTCGTGCAATGCTCGCGATTAGACGAATGAGTGCGTCCGTGACATTGACGTTAAGTCTTTGCATCGCGCTCAGCTGAACCGAAGTGCCAGACTCACCCTCATCGCTTTTCACTTGCGCGTACGATCTCCATGGTTCGACAAACGGCTCCCAATCGGCGAGCGCACTATTGTAGTATCGTGCAGATATCTCAAGGTTTGCGTCCAAGATCATGTCTGCACCGAACTCAGATCGAGTCATCGCAAGCATCTTCACATCACTGATCGAGAAATTCATGACTGGGATGTACGTATCGAGTGCCACAACAGACAAGCTGCGCTTGATCACCTCGAAAACGATGGACGAGCAAGAGACTGACACTCGGTCGTGAACACGGCCTGCTCGAAGCCGCATTTTATACAATGTTCTTGACCGCGTTTGGCCCTCAAATGGTAACACGGCGACATAGGCTTGGTAGTTGAGCAATGGAGCCACGGACACCGGCTTTGACCTCGGTCGCTCACCACGTTCAAACGTTCCGTACCCATCCTGAGATTGCCAGTTGTGCGCAGTCGTTGCTGACGATAGACGACTTCTTATATCCGGAGAAGCGAGTGGTAGTCCTGACTGCTGGCGTCCAAAGTGTGTGTACATTGGGCGCAAATCTGGATCATCAAACTGCATCTGCATAGATTGCAGTCGCTCTGTTGGCAGGCAATCAATCGACAGCGGTTGAACATCGAACGTTCTTCGGAACGAATCTCCCCGGCGTAACTCGCAAGGTTCATTTTTTTCGGGATTGAAGTCGAGAAGATCCGGCTCATCGGCGACAGTATCGTTGTACATTCCATCGAGATCAATCTGCGCTTCCCCCTCCGTCACCGTTAATGCCTCGATTAGTGCAAATAGGAGCTCCAGTCTTCGGTCGGCTTCTAGCTTGACTTGGCCAATTGTCATGGCAACACAGCGGTGGCATAATGCTTTTTTGGCGTTTTCGTCCATGCACAGTTCGCACTTCATTTGCTGTTGTAGCTCGGAGAAGATAGAACGCTGCATCTTTAACTCGTAATCGACCCAGAACTTCTCAACTTGGGCCAATCGAAGTGCTACCTCATCTGTTAGCACGTACAACGCGGTTGGTCCAAGATGAACTTTCGCGCTTTCTGACACTTGATCGGCCTTGAAGCCAAAGACGCTGTCCTCGATCGACAACTTCGCCACACAATGAGAATCTTCCAAATACGCTTCAAGGATACGTGCTCGAATATGAACGTTAAGAGAAGACACCGAAACCCATGCGCTTTGAGACGATGTATCCACTTCCCCTCCTGGGTCAGGGGACGCTAATGGGTCCGTCCAAAACACGCTAATGACCTCGAGCACTTCAAAAATCACCTCGTACAGGCTGAGCGGCAGAAACCAACCTGATACGTCCAAATCAGCATCCAGGCCTTCCTTAACAACAAATCCCCCTGACGACACTTTGGAGCCGCGATAGGATAAGTTTAACGCTAAAAACGGGCCACCGTTCGCCAACCTGTCTGCGCGTATCCGGGAGGGGGTCAAGACACCGTTTT
The DNA here is from genome assembly GCA_023335855.1 of Pythium scleroteichum. Taxonomy (NCBI): domain Eukaryota; phylum Oomycota; class Peronosporomycetes; order Pythiales; family Pythiaceae; genus Pythium; species Pythium scleroteichum. Next base: position 33,199 of record JAADVR010000218.1, read on the forward strand.
TCAACGCTAAGAACTCGTCGCCGACATGTAGTAACCCGTGGTTTGTCTTCTTTCGGTGGTCCAGCACTGAAAAGTACTGCACACCTGTATACAAAAGGAACCCCGAGTGCTCAGGCTCTGAGTCGCGATGGACATCTGTCATGAAGTGCAGCTCCGTTGCATTGATCGATATCCATGTTGACTTGGCTGCGTAGAGAGCCTGTGACGATTCATACGAATCAGAAAACCCTCCCATTAACAGCGCCTCTGCTGCAGACGACGAGTAACGCGGTTCCTCAAAGGTAACTGTCGTGATCGGTGGTGGCTCAGGGGGGCCATTGTCAGGAATCCGGGGATCGTACGAGTCTTCGGTGATCACACTGAACGACCGATGCTTCCCAGTCCAAAGAGAATTTCGACGTGCAGCGTTGCGAGCTCCGTTTTCAATACATGCTCGCCACTTCTCCACTTCGGCAAGAACGTCAGAGCCTAGCACCTTCAACAATTCCCCCGTAGTCGCTGAGCGAACTTCCAATAAACAGCACGACTTTTGTGTACCCCAGGGGCCTTTGCTTGCGTTTGGAATCAACGTAACGTTACACCCACGAACTTTGAACTCATCAAGAAGCTCGGCTCCTGAGCCATCTGTGTGAATCGATAGAACACCTTCGTCATCAAGATGGCACCACGATCGACGCCACCTATGAAATGCGAGGGTATCGTCACGTGTGTACAACCATCCCATGAGCTCGTCACCTCGGTAATACATCCAACGACTTCTTGCCATTGCAATGCGCACCATCCGTCTTCGTCGAACAATTGCACCGCGAATGAAGCGTTGCATCATCACAATAGCTTTCGTTGCTCTGATCCAAACTGGCGGAACTGCATTGCTTCCTCTAGACTCCTTATTGACGAGCTGTTTGAGTAGAGTTCTGTAGGACGGCTGACTCTCCACATGAGTGGGCGGCGCGGATCTCGTCTTGGCACTGACGAATATCATAACCTGATCAACTTTGAAGTCGTAGCTATAGCTTGTGATACTTCGTGCAGGAACAGATGCTGACAGCTCGTCTTCGCCACTATGATAACCTGTTGTGAGACCCGACGACGTCAGGGACGACGTCTCACCCGTGCCAAAACTCGTATGCCCGCGCGCAGAAGATAATGTGAGAGAAGTGTCTCCGTAATTTCTTGATATTGCAGCACAGAAGTCGAACCACTCAGCCATGAGTTTCATCGTCTTCTGTTCGTCAATGACTATGACCGAATTGCCGACATGGATCCAAATCTTGGAGCCATACGTGGAGGCATTCCCAACAACTGCATCAGGGTGCGCCTCGTGGAGATAATCCATTCCCAATCGGAGAACAGTTCGGTCGATCTCTGATACCCTCTTCGGTTCTCCCTGTCGGGTAACGCTGGAGGCGATGCAGTAGCTTGCACCGTGGGTACCCCAAGCATTGTTTTGCAAGTAAAAGTCGTGAACTTGAACCTCATAGCGATGATACGAGAAAAGATCTGGCCCGAACCCTTCAATAATCACAGCAGGCTGATCCAGAGCAATCTTCGCCAAAACCATCCTCTTGCTTGCACGAACCAAACGAAAGCTCAGTTCGTCGCTACTGAACACCACTTTGGAGACGAGACGATTCGGCGTCACCTCGGGTGTGACTGCAAGTGGATGGCGGAAAGTGATCTGACGAACGCCGTTCATCGTGTTAATGTAGTGCTCCACATCTGCTGCACTTCTGAACTTCACGACTGACGACAGTGGATTTCCGTCGACTGCGACGACCAGAAGTCCTGGTTTTAGTGCCTCCTTCTTTGCCGCCTGGCCTTGATCAGCTCGACGAACGACGACATCTCTGTTGGAGTTCAGATCCAAAGCAAGCCCGGTTGGGCCTTCTGTGAACACAACACTGATCTCAGGCAATGGAATTCCCATCGCGTCGCCCATTTCGTGCAGCAAGCTCGAGTACGAAGGTCTTTCTCCCGGTTCTGCGACATCAGTTTCCTCCACTGAACCTCGATTTCGCAAAGAGACCACCAGCTCAAAAGGGAGATTTCTCTCCATGTCAGTGAGTTTTTTCCACGCGGGTGATTTCTGCATGTGCTCCATTCCACCCTTCTTCATCCCGAGAATTGATTTCCAGGTTGTGATATACTCGTCCACGATTGCGTTCATTTCATCGCTCTCTCGAACAGCTGCTCGCTCGTCGGCCTTAAGATGCTCCGAGACTTTCACTCTCCACTCTTCGTGACGACAGTACGAGTCAATAACCAAGTTCAACACCGAAAGTTGCTCTTCGTCCAGCGACATTGTGAGCTTGGACAAGTGAAAAGCAGCATGGTATCGAGGGTCATCTGTCTGCGCGTGCTGCGCGGCTGTGTTCATTGTAAGCTTCAATGACACCGCAATCGGAAATACTAAGAAGCGATGGGCATGGACGGACTCGTCGCCATTCCACCAGTCAGGTCGCATGGTCTTGTCATTCATCTCTTTCAGTCGCGACAGTGTCGAACTCAAAACTTTCGGGTGAACGCTTGAATGAATGAAATGAAGTGCGTTCGGATCCACGTAGGCGGACAGGTCCAGAGCACTGATCAACTTGAACACAAGATGGGTCTTTTCGTCGGTTCGGTCATGCTGGGTCTTGTCGTACCCGTCTATCCGCCAGTTACTGGGTGTGGTGACTGCCGACAGTGCACTCAGGCTCACGCCGACAGCAAATTTGACTCCATGTACACCGCTTTCTGCAGTCGAACTGGGTGGCGCACTACCGCTGTACGCAGGCGAGCTTCCGCGACTTCGAGGCGGTGCTGACGAGTAAGGAGTGGTTGGATGCCACACGCCTTCAATGCGGATGTGCAAGTTTCGCACATCAATCTGTAGGTTGTCGATGAGTTTGGTGATCGTGCGGCCGAGCCACCCGTCAACACCAAAGTATCCTTCGCTTTCGTGCGGGACCGTGTACTCCGGTAAGCTCGGTCCGTTCCACCGGTCCAGGAGATCTTGTTCCAGGTGCACCATTTTCTGCTCCATGAGACTGGCTTCCTCCTCTCGCTGCTCTTCCTCGTCGTGGCGCAGTGGCGCGAGCACAAGCAGCACGTCGCTGAACTTGATCTTGGCCGAGCCGGAGCCGAAAATCGCCGAGATGGGCAGGTCGGCCTCGAACTGGCCGATAAACCCCGTCTTCAGCCGGAACGGCAGCCACGCCGGAATGATACTCTTCTTGAGCGTCAGGTTCTCGAGTTTGAGTCGCTCGGACGAGGTCCAGAGCTTTGTCGAGATCTGGACGGTCTCGCTGTCGACATACTGACCCAGGAACTGGCTGATCCACGACTTGAGTGGGCCTTCCAACATGGGCGAGGCCGCGCGTTCCCGATTCCGTGAGTCTTGTGGCCGCTCGAGGTTCGGCTCGTGAGAAGCGGCACGTGATTAGAAGCTTCGCGAGTGCGCGCTTGCGGTCGTTGGCGAAGGATCTTGGCGCAGGGCCCAGCGCCACTCTCCATATACCGGTCGCCGGGTGTCGCAGAGCCCGCGTTATTGCTTTAGTCCTGTCGGACTCGGTTCTGTCGAACCGGCCAGTGAACAACACTGACTCGATGAAATGTAACCAATCGAATTCGAGAAGAGCCGAAGTAGGTGTTATCATTGGATAAAATACATCTAGCACCACCCAATGACGGATCGACTGTTCAGAATCAGACTCGCACAACATGGCAACACAGAGAGGACCGACTCAGACTAGAAAAATGAATGAACATTCACTTATTGGCAGGCAGACAGCTCAAAGGCGAGCAATGTGGAGGTTCTCGATGTAGGGCTGAACGGCGTCGAAGATGGCGCCGCTGCGCACCAAATCCAACACGGCATCAATGTCCGGCTGCAAGAAGCGGTCCTTCTCGAGTGCCGGGACGCGAGATCGTACGAGCTTGTGGACGGCCTCCAGCGCAGTCGTCGTGCGCAGCGGGCGAAGGAGATCCAGAGCCTGGCACGCTGCCAGGATCTCGATGGCCACGACGGTCTCGACGTGTTCCACGACCGTCAAGGCCTTGCGGGCGGCGAAACCGCCCATCGAGACGTGGTCTTCCTTGCCACCGCTCGTTGAGATGGAGTCGACTGACGAAGGATGGCAGAGCACTTTGTTCTCTGACACAAGCGCGGCAGCTGTGCAGTGGGCGATCATGAAACCCGAATTCAATCCACCTTCCTTGACCAAAAAGGCCGGCAGGTTGCTCAGCGACGGGTTCACAAGGCGCTCGATGCGACGCTCACTTACACTGGCAAGTTCGTGCACCGCGATAGCGAGGAAGTCGAGAACTTTCGCCGGGTACTCACCATGAAAGTTGCCGCCCGAAATAATGAACCCTCCTCCGCCGCGATAGAATGTGTCCGTGGTGCGCTTCAGACCAGACGTCTTTTGGATATTGGTCTTCTGGACAAGCTGGTTGAGGCGCTGGATTTCCTGCTTCGCCTGGTCCAGGCTCTTCATGTCTTCTTGGGCGACGGGTTCCGCTTCCGGTGCCGGAGGTTGCGACTCGAAATCCGAAGACACCTGGGCACTGCCGGTAAACACCATCGGGTTGTCGGTGGCACTGTTCATCTCGACGTTGATCACACTCTTGACGAACTGGATGGTGTCATGAACCACGCCGTGGATTTGTGGAGCACACCGAAGAGTGTACGCATCCTGAACCTTGCCGACGTAATTGTGGCTGCGAAAGAGTTCGGATGGACTGTCGGCCTGCAGCAGCGTTCGAATACGCGCCGCAACGAGCTGCTGACCGGCGTGAGGACGCACTTCGTGGATACGGGGGTGGAATGCGTTCATGGTACCCATGAGCACTTCCAGCGAGAGAGCGACGGCCACATCTGCACATCGTGCAACGTTCTCAGCTCGCACGACCGCTTCCGCTCCAATGGATGTGATCAACTGGGTGCCATTAATCATGGCGAGGCCCTCCTTTGCCCCAAGCTTGACGGGTTTGAGTCCGTTCTTGGCGAGTACAGCAGCGGCATCCGAAATGACGAAGCGCGTCACGCCGTTCTCGACAACTTTGTCCCACATCCTGCCTTCGCCCATCATTCCAAGTGCGAGGTGTGCAAGTGGAGCCAGATCGCCGGATGCACCAACTGTACCCTTACGAGGCACGACCGACAGGCAGTCAGCGTTGAAGGCATCGATGAGCTGCTGGAGAGTCTCTTTGCGGATGCCGCTGTGACCCTTGGACAGCACATTGATGCGCAGCGCCAACAGCATGCGCGTTTGGCTTGGGCTCAGCGGCTCGCCTGTGCCCGACGAGTGGGATCGGATGAGGTTCTCCTGCAGCTCGGTGAGCTTGTCAGGGCTGATGATGACATTGGAGAAGAGCCCGAAGCCCGTGTTGATGCCATAGGCCACGCGGGTCTTGTCCTTGAGGATGTTGTCGACGACTTCGCGACCATGGACAACGCGCTCCCAGGCCTGCGGACTCAATGCAATGGTCTTCTGCCCCTTGGAGAGTGCGACGAGGTCTTCGGCGCAGAGCGAGACGCCGTCGAGCACCAGCTCTTCGCGGTGACTCGCTCCTTCATAGACGTGGGTCGTGGTCATGGCTCTTGGTGGTAGTCACTTGCGCTTGCAACGGCGGATTGGAGAATGTGCATTGCCACGCATGCGCAACGGTTCTTTTTCGTCGACGCGCCTGCAGCTGCCCAATGCCGACGGCGTCGAGCCGATCTGCTTGGCTCTCGTCTACCAGTTCTCGTGGGACGGACGCTCTACCTCCTCTGAAACGTGATGCGATGTAATCCAACTTTCATCAACTCGTGTCCAGACTGGTGATTAGACGGCATTTTAGATACGACTCGCTGTTGCCTTCAAATACCTGATTGCTCAATCTCGGAACAGTAACCTCCTATAACGATTAAGCCTTCTCAATACGATGCGGGTGGTGGCGAACCGACGCCGACCAAGTTCAACATCAAGGTGGTCCATAAGTGCGGCCAGAGCAGATACGTTAGGTTCGCCTTTAGTGCGGTTACGAAGGTAACCCGTAACCCTAGTGACTGACGAAGAGAGACGTTGAACTCGCCTGAGAGTCGGCGTCTTGGAGCAAGACAGACAGACTCGACTGAACCATGGCCGTCCAGGACGAGGCGCGCGGGCTGCACCGGGAGGCGCCGACGCAAACGTCGCTGCACGAGTACCCTTGCCAACAGCAGCTCAGTGCAGACCGCATGAGCCACTGGATTGAGGCAGCCCACGCGCCGCTCAGAGACAGCGGCCCTTCGGGGGTCGCCGCCGAGAGTGCTGACTACGAGGTGCGTGGCAGGCGGAGTGGGACGTTTCTTCAGGTTCTGACTACCTCCTGCGCAATTCTGTTCAAAGGTGGTTTTCACAGAGGACCGCTTGGGTCTAACGCTCCGCTGCCAGCCGAGGGAAGGCGTGCCACTCGCGCCCACAGTGGTCAAGTCCACCAGCGACTCGACTCGGCGCGTGAAGGTACACATTGCTCGGACGTGCTACAACCATGCATATCCAGTGCTGACAGTTCGTCCTGTAGGAAGGGGACGTACTAATAGCAGTGAACGGGCGCAGCGTCGTAGAACTGGAGTTTCGGGACGTGAGGAGACTGCTCAAAATTTCCTCTCGACCGATCTGTCTCCGCTTCCGCGCCAGTATCGCTTCTTCGCTGTCCTATCCTTCTGAAGGCGGTGACCTCGACGACGGAGTTTCCGACGTGGCCTTTTCAGATATTGCCACTGCTAGTGGTAGCTCTGTGAGTTCACGTAGAAGTGGCGACACTTCCGATGCCGGTACTGTTGGCGACTTGTCCACATTCATCCTTCCGCCAGAATCAGCCAATCCAAGTCGCGGTGACGATAATGACGACGACGATGATGTCGAAAGCCACCAGGCTGTTCAATCAGAGAGTTTTGGGGACGCCGACAGCACGAGAACGACTGAAAACAGCTCGGTCTTTGCTGATCTCGCCGAGATGGACTACAAATATGCACGACAGTCATCACTGTTTTCGTCTTTCCTTCGAAAGCCTTTTCGACGAGCTGATTCACTGGACAGTCGAAGAATAGAAACGAGGTTTGGCGCTATACCATCGCCACCTCGAGTCGAAGTGACAATGGAGTCACCGAGCAAGGTGAATTGTCTGTGGTCCTCCGCATCAGGTCGTCCCCTCACATTCCCAATCTGTTGTTTTTGTAGGCAGCCTTGCGCATCCACTGGGCTCAGCTTCCCAATTCCATATCAAGCCACGTTCAGTTTGCTCGAGACCGCACGGTCAAAGTGTGGCGCAACTGGTCCGGCCGAATTAGGCGCTCCAGAGAGAACGACCGAGTTCTTACAACGACAATATTCGGCCTCGACTACGGCAAAAGCTACGTTGTGCGAGTTCGCTTCGCGTTCAATGGCTCCCCATATTTTCTAAGCGAGTGGAGTAGTCCGAGCTCATCCGTTGTAACCGCTGTGCCAGGTCGCGTCCCGTCATTGCGTGTAGAGTTTCTGCAACCATCACGGCCATAATGATAGTTGGCGACTACACTCACCCGTTCCCACTGCAGGACCTGGGTATGATCTCTGTGGAAGCACCTCACAAGTACACTTACACTTCATATGAGCTTCGACATGTTACTCCTCGAAACTCAAGACTAAACGGATGAGGAGAACCCAGGTGTACGTTTAGTGAACACACCAAATCACTGGCATCGAGCGTAACGCAGGCAACGAAGCCATTGACCCAAATACGGAGCAATTCCGCATCGTCAAGCTCGGTGATTATCCGGTGAGAGCGACGAGTTTTAACTCGGAAGTGGTAGCAAATATCGAGAGATTGTGGGTGGTTTCTGCCATTGGATGACTATTAGTATGTGAACTTCTCCCAAACAGTATTGATGCACTGTGCTGTACATATACTTGATTTACTCAAGATTGAGAGGAGATTGCAACCTCAGGACAATCAAGCTAACTTTGCTCTACTCCTCTTTACACCTTCTGCAGGATGATGTTCAAGTTATTGTAGAGCGACTCCTCTTTCTTCATGTCAATCGCGTCCTGCATGCGCTGAAGCACAGCAGTAAACTTGGCCTTGGTGGCCTCGTCGAATCGAGCGAGGTGGTCGAACGACGACAGGATCGGATAAGCTGACATCTGGTTGACCTTACCGATCTTGATGAACACGTCAGCCATGACCTCAAGGCCCTCATCGGTCGCGAGTGAGAAGTGGCGGATCTGCGAGAGGCAGCGCGTGACCGTGCGGCCATGGTTCGACAGCGCAGGGTTAAAGTGCGGCTCAGCAATGAGCTTCAAGATCTGCTTGCCGACGTCGCTCGAGTCGAGGCTGCTCACAATTCCAATGTACTTGGTCAAAGTATCTGGGTGCGAGCGCCACTCCTCGAAGACCTGCTGCTGGATCTTCTCACGATCTTCGAAGGCCTCGTCCTCGAGAATCACGCGGAATGCCAGCGCCTTGTCCGAGGCAAAGGTCGTGGAGTTGAGAATTATCACAGCGAGCTTAGCTCCAGAAACAGTGGGCGCGACGAACGGGATCGTCGTGAGCACAGGTTTCTTGCCGCCAGCGACGATGAGACCGAGCAAATGGGCGGTGAGCGTACGCTCCTGGAACTGTTCATAGTGGGGACCGGGGCGAGCGTTGCTGCGGAGCTTGGTGTAAAGCGCCTCAATTTGCTTCGAGTACTTGGCCCACACAGCCTGCTTCAGCGCAAGAGTTGCCTCCTTGATAGCCACGTAATGGTGGCTAAGATCGTCACGGCTAGGGATGGTGCGGGCTTCCACGAGGGTCAGCGCACGCGCTGAAGGCGAAAGGTCCTCCTGGAAAAGGATCGAGCCGTGAAGACCGACCCACTTATCCGAAATCTCGACAGCCGTGTCACCCTTAAGTAACCCTTCGATGATACGAGCCTTTTCGATATCAGCGACCGTACGGTACGCCTGGTACTTGTTCACGGCATCCGGGTCCGCGAGTGCCTGCTTGATGAGGGTCTCCGTTGACACGTTCTCCGGCTTGGTCTTGCCGAAGAACGACCAGCCACGGGCGAACGAGAAAAAGTCAGGTTCTTGAGTCAAATCCGAGATCGTGAAGGTATCCTCCTTGGTCTTGAAGATATAGACACCTTCCTTCACGACCTTTTCATTCTTGATGATAGCCCAGTCGACGGGGATCTCCCACGGCCCATTGTTGTTGGCCGGTTTGTCCTCGAAACCCGTCTGCTTAAGCTTAACGGTCAACGACTTGGCAGCAGAATCGTAGACGGACGAGTAAGTCACGACTGGGTGGCCGGGGCGGTTGAGCCACGTCTTCGCGAGGTTCTGGAGGTTCAGCCCCGAGAACTCTTCCATGCATCGGATCCAGTCCATGCTCGTGGCGTTTCCGAAGCTGTAGTCCGTGTGGTACTTGTCGAGCGCCTTGTTGAACGTGTCCGGGCCCAACATGAGCTCGACCATGCGCACAAACTCGGGAGCCTTTGAGTAAGTCACAACTGAGACAAGTTCTTGGGTCTGGTTGAAGCCTTCGGGCTCAATCGAGAGCGAAGTGGGGGACAGATCCTCGGCCAACGGACCGAGCGCGGGGGTGTACATGTACAACACCTCGCTCAAGCGCGTGTAATCGCTGCCGAAGATAGAAGCACAACGCTTGCGCTCCATGTGGACGGTCACAGCCTCGTTGAGCCAAATCTCGAACGGGGACTGACCCGTGACCTGGCTGCCATTGATGTTGTGGTAGTACTCGTGTACCTTCACGCGCTCCATGTACTCGTACGAGCGGTCGTCCATGCGGCAGCTCGGGCACAGGCATGCGCTCACAATCGTAGTGTTACCGACGTTCTCCATGCCGCCATAGTACGAGTTCTCCATCGCAATCTCGCGGTAAACGGCGCCCGTGTACTTGTAACCGGTCTTGGTCCAAGCCTTCAGTAGCTGCTTGAGCTCCGAGCGGACAGCGCCAAGGCGGGTCTCGTCATCGACACTCAGCGGTGTCTTCTCGTACTTCTCGTTCGGGCCGAGGCACAGTTGGCCTTCCTTGGCCTTGATCGCCTCGCGCTCCTCGAGCAGCTCGTATATTCGCTTGCGCTCATCGTGGTGCTGGCAGGTCTCCGGGCCGAGGCTCACCATCGTCCAAAGCACAGAGTCGTGGAGCATTGCGACGGCACGCTTGGCGTCGACTGGCTCGAAGAAGCCAGGGAAAGCCAAGATCTCAAGCAAGGTCGTATCACCATCCGGGAACTCAAGGGTCCGGCGGTACGTCTCGTACGTGCCAACGCCAAGGAAGAACAAGTACGGGGCCATGTTAACCGTATGGTTGTGGTACTTGAGGCCATGGCGCGACTCGTCCTCGACACCGAGCAGCTCCTTGGCCGAGTGGAAGATCGGTACGCCCTGGGCGTCGTGAAAGCCCGGGGCAAGGTCGCCGTTCGTGATGATGTTGGTGTAGCGCTTGTCGGCAACGATGGTCGTGGTGTAGTACGCCTTGGCATCCATCGTGTCGATGCACGGCACGATGCGCTGGAAGCCGTGCTGCTGGCACTGCGTGATGATCGTACGCGGCGCACCTTCTGGGGTGTAGTCGAAGTACAGACCCTCGAGGATGTTCTCGGTCGGCGTAGCCACGCTCACCGTGCGGATCACAAACTCGTCGCCGGTCTGCACGGGCTTCGAGAGCTTAACGACGAGGAAGTGGTCCTCGCTGTCGACGACAAACTCGAGCGCGTGTGGGTTGGCGAACGACGCGACGTGCGGGACGAAGTTCTTCGAGTCGCCGAGAGGTGTGAAGGTGTCGAAGCGCTCAACACTGACAATCTCGAGCTCCTTCGAGTTGAGCTTGATCTCCGTGAGGGGCGGGGCGCCGACGTGCTTGAGTGTGGTCTGCAGAGTGACCTTGGCCTTACTCTCCGAGATGTCAAAGACCATATCGAAGTGCAGAGGCTTGGTGGCCAGCGGCGCGAAGTCGGCGCGCGTGAAGCGGTACTTCTTGGCAGGGTCCGTCATGTTCGTGGAGGCGGTTGCGAGAGGAAGAGCTTGTGGGGGGTGAGGAGATTTCCCGACTGGGCCAACGGCTCCGTCCGGGCTGGGGACCCTCTGTGGAGATGGATGCAAGATCGCCTCGTTGCCAAATAAGGGTATGGAGGTACTTATTCCTTAACGAAACACACCAGTAAGTTGCAAGTTGAAGGGGAAGTGAGAGAGGAGCAAATTCAGCTAAGTTCGCATTCAGCTTGCGAATCATCCGTAGGTTCGCCCTTGGTGCACACGCATCAGAAAGGCACGTCGACAAAAACGACGCGGACGTCCTCGACATATGGCGACGGGGTCTTGCGATGATCACACTTGACCTGAGCGGGGGCGCCGCCCAGTCGCACCGCTGACTCAGTCTCAGAGACGCGCGTGTCGGTTGCGCTGTGGAGGCCACCACAGCCACAACTGGTGGCGACAGGTCGCTCGCGAGCACAAGCACGATCGCCGTCGCTGTTCTCCCTCCGTGGTCCCCGTCGCTGCGCAGCCCATCTGGCGAGTGTGGATCTGCGGTGGGTCCCACAGTTGGCTCCGAGTCGGAGTCCGACTGGAGACGAATTGTCATGGAATGATGGTAGGTCAGCATCAGCCAATCACAAGCGCACACGCTGCACACTCTGTTGAGCATGATGTTGAACGTTCAACATCACCACACTAAGTTCGCATGACCCCGTAACCGCAGGTACATACATGTACATTTCACCTCCATTTTCGTATTCTAGAGATCTTCTAGACCTCAAATTTAATACTGAAAATTCGCGAATTGGTGAACTTCAACACAATTAATCAAATGGATCCAAATGCAAGATCGCTGTATTAGGGGGCAGCTGCTG